>OY755251.1:24441237-24585102 GCA_963576725.1 Azorinus chamasolen | reverse complement strand
GTGGTATATGTCTGATCTGGGTCGTATGTGTTTACAAAAGCATATATTTCTACTTCAGACATATTTATGAAAATTAGGAAATTAAACAAATGTTTGAATTTTAAAATCAACTCTGTTCTGTTTTTTTTACCTGCTGTTTCCTTTTAGATAAGTAGTTTGATATTAAGTGCAATGCGTTACCAGTTAGACCATAAGCGGAGAGTTTACATAACAAAATATCATGTGGCAGACAATCAATTTAAGCCTTCGACAAGTCCATTAGTATTGCGGCAACATATTCATTTTCATCTAGTGCACTTTACTGCCTGCTCTCCATATAAGACGTACCAGGACTATGGCTATAGAAACCTTTAAAATTCTGAATGAAATAGCTCCTCCAGTACTATCAGACCTTGTTAAAAAAAAGAAACTAGATATAAATTTCGTTACTCGAATGTATTACAGGTACTGCATGTTAAAACTTACGGTAAGAATTAGATATGCAGCTCCAGTCAAGTGGAATTCGCTACCAGATTACTATAGAAAATTCCACGAAGTAAATACAGTATTTACTTCGTGAAAAATCTCAGAATTTAACCAGTTCAAAAATCAGATAGATTTTTGGGATGGGAACAACTGTAAATGCTCTGCATGTCGTAATCAAGTGGGGTAGCTGAAATATATTGTCTTTCCACAGGGCTGGAAGCAAACCAGTGTCCTATTGTTCGTGTTCAATCATTTATTTGTGCTATATGTTTACTTCAGCTTTTGTTTGCTTTAGAATAAGGCGCTATATATGTACCATTGCTTACTATGTGATGTAGTGCTTCTAGCTCCTTAGTCGAATGCCGACTGCTTAAATTACTGTCATGTTAAAGTGGTAATATTCTACGTGTATTCCTTGCTATGCTCTGCTTGCCATATGCTTATATGATTAACCTTTTCCCTTATATATATGCCTATTATTGCATATGCATATAGAGTAAACCCAGATCAGACGGCTCCTTGAGGAGCCATATGATCAGCGTTTGTTATGTATGCTATGATTATTCAGTTCATGTCAAAAAAATATGCAAATTCAGGTTATGGTTAATAATGATGGCAAATTTTCTTGCAAAAGTATAATTGGCGAGAAAAGGGTTAATTGTATTATCTGCTGCTTATATGTACATGAATGCCTGCGTGCTTTTGATATTCGAGTCAGAAGAATAGATAGGGGCGCACAATGCGTAAGAACTATTCCGCATGTATGACATAATATATTACACTCCTTTGTATTTATTCAATGTTACACAGAGGTCTGGTGTCTATTGAATATTCCCTTTTCTTTGTTTTCATTGATTTAGCACTAAATACATAGCGTATCTTGCCATCCTTGTGATATCTTTTATAATTTGAGGCTGTGTGCAATTTATAGTGATCTTACTTGCTTCAGATCTTATATAGTATTAGATCATTCTTAGTATCATGGTTAACTCATATATTCTTTAGCTTGTTTTAAACTGTATACATGTATTTGTGTTTTAATAGTGTGTTGGCTATGCTTATTGAATATTCTTTTTCTTTGCTGAGCTTTGGTTTTCATTGATTTGGAAAAACTCGATTACATAGTCACTTAAATACATAACTTATCTGGCCATCTTTGTGATATTTATAATTGATATATTTGTGAGATAATAAGTCTGTTTAGAAGGATCTCACTTGCTCTCTAATATAGTTTTAGAGCATTCTTAGTATCATGGTTAACTCATATAATATTTAGCCTGTCTTCAAATTAGATTTATGTTTTAATATTATGTTGATTGTGACTATGTGCTTTCACTATGTATGTACCGTCATTTTGTCGGTTCAAAAGTCCATTTAGGGCTTATGTTGCTTGTTATATATCTTGCCGACGTTAAATAAAACTTATCTTATCTATCTCTTATCTTCTGTGTTTTTTCATCAACCATTGATTAACAAGCACTTCACATGATACAAATACAATGTAAAAAATATACGTGTACATCCACCAATCTACGACTTTGCAAACAAGGTCTGTCTGGCTTTAGATGTTACTTTATTGACATGATCGAACGTTCCAAGAAAGGTCTGATGTTACATAGTTCAATCCCTAAATAAGTGGCTTGGAGTATACAGGTTTCTTTAATTCTCAATTACATTTTTTATAAGCAGACATGGCTTAGTCCTGATATGAATAAAGTGGATGAAACAAGATGGTACCTCTTTCAATTTCTTTAATTCACAGTTACAGCTAGAGTGCATACCCAAAAAAGTTATTTATCCACCAAACCCTCTGAATATTGTGACCCTTCATTAGAATTGTCTCATCGAGAAGATTCCAATGAATGGTCACAACAGAGGATTTGTTGGATAAACGTACTGATCATGTTACTCTGAATTAAATGTCCTTATATATATGTTCACTGGTACCCCTAGTACTGGGTATCTCAAAACCAAAAATATTTATGTATTCAATATAAAGACGATACAAAAAAGTATAATAATATAAAATGAAATTTATTAGTAGGCCGACCTGACCCGAGGCCGAGTTGACTCAGGCTTGTCACGAGAACGAGTTGGCCCGGGCCGGTTGATGTTAATAGCCCCTTAATTTTGGCCGCAAATTCACCTTGTCATTTTTTGTTGTTATTCCAAATATACTCACATTTAAATAAACTTTGTTACCCTGAAAACATTAAATGAAACATTATATCTAAAAATGAGGTATTTAACTTCAAATCGCTTCTTTGAAAAAATGCGAAACTACGCCTAAAATTATTGTTGCCCTGGCGATGTTTACAAAATGGCGACCGTCCCTGGAATAAAATATGATGACGGTTTACCAGTCTATTCTTCGAATTGCTTCCCTGTTAGAACTCTCATTAGAGCTGACGTAGAAGAAGAAGGTATATTTATAATCAGTTTAACTGAAGAATACCCTAACATTATACGACGTACTTCTTAAAGATTCCCGAAGATGGATTGGAAGTATCCCTCTGAGAGATAGATATCTAGAGTTCAAATGTATTTAAAGATTTCTTGAACATCATTTTCAGTCTGTTGTTCTAAATGACATTTGTTCCTTTTCATTGTGTCTCATATAGATTAACCGAAGGCTCTGTTCTTGAGTCCTTGCTTTTGCTAGTTTAAATAATTGACTCCAGATAATGTATACACTTGACTTCGTCATTGTTGACAGCGATTTAAATCATTCAATCAATGACTCTCCAAAATGATTGGAAAACCTTGGAAAAAATGGGAATTTGGAATACAAAATATGTGTAGTTGGCAGTATCCTTGAATATAGTACCCTCACCCCGGAATGTATCAGAATATACAGCTGTTTTCATGTACACCGACGAGTTATTTTAACAACTATCCATGCACTAGTAAAGTGTACATATATTCGGACAGCAAGTCGTGTGCGTAAGAAAAAGAAAGTTATTTTTGGCTAATACCAGACAACAACAACAACATGGTATTCTATGGAAAGAGGAAGAACGGCCACATCAGTAGTAAAGTAGTAACAAAGACAACATATTCTTGGACAGTTAAAAGCTGAAACGAACGAGAAAAATACGGCAATTTCAGAGAGTGGTCAGCGTCCGGTGTCGTCTGATACAGAAAGTAGTAGATCTAATGTCACTGATAATCCAGATCATGACACAACAAGCTGGAGTGTTGGCAGGAGGATTGTCGCACAAGGGCATTTTTCACAGCAGTTGCAATGCACGGACTGTGATGAAAAGCTGGATTTGACAAAAATTGAATTGGTTGAACTCCATAAATTTTGATGGTTTCACTTGAGTTTCAAGTTTGAGAATGTGTTTGGTTAATATAATAAGTTATGTTTCTATACAGTCACATAAAGTAGGAGATTTTTTGCCATAGCAGGCCCGTAACCAGGTGGGGGGCTCGGGGGGCCCGGGCCCCCCCAGCTGGCTGACAAGATACCATTTTTGGGGAAGAATCTAGTATAGCGGACCCCGGAACTTACGAATCATAATAAAACACTGCGCATGCGTTATTGAGCCAAGGACGTTGCTAGGGAAGTTACGACTCGACGCCATTTTGAATCATCGCTTTGTTTTAACTCTCGCACTTCATCGATTCATTGTACTTTTAACGGAGAGAATAACGTATTGAATAAAAGGATTTAAAATGTGGAAATTGTTCTTTTGTCATTGGTGTTTCTATTTCCTGTATGGAAGCGGGGATTGGGGGCGATAGCCCCCGATTGAACAGCAACATGAAAATGAATCGTCAAAATTGGTAACAAATCAAAGGGAAACAAATCTTACCTTACAAATCAAAGTCATCTAGGCTATTGTTCATACTTAATGGTATTAACGGTTGACGTTTTACAGGTATTTCCTCTTCTTCTTCCTTTTTAATAGTTGTGTTTGTGGTTAGGCTTGAGACAGTTTTTTCAAAGTTAAAACACTGTTTAATAAGTTCTAGAAAGGCGAGAAATTTATCATTGGCTATTGAAAGATATTTCTTTCTCACACAATACTGTGCAAAATATGAATCATATAGAGTTTTTACTGTTCCGCTAACGGGCAATGATTTTTTTAGAGCTCGCCAGGTACTCTCTATAGTGTTGGTGCACGCTCCCGATTCTGGGTCTACGAAATGTTGAGAATGGTTCACTTTAAGGTGTTTGTAACCTTCCTCTGAGAGACAGTCATACGACTTCCAACAGTCACTGATAATAGTTGTTCCAGGACAAATATTTTCCTTGATTATAGAAATAAGAGTGTCTTTAGTTCTGTCTTCTACGCATTTGAAAAAACAACGTTTTGTTTCTCTTTCAATCCCCCCAAAAACCCAGACGCCATCAACCCTCCTCCCTTTATGAAACTTCCTTTTCCCAAACTTGCTCTCGTCAATCTCTACAACTTTCCCTTCTCCGCCTATCTTTTCACTGTTTTTCTCCAAAATAACCGTGCAAACTTCTCTGTTAAAATTATAGTAATCTACTATGGTTTGGTTAGCTATTTCTAGTTCATGCTTCACAAACAGTTCATTGGCTTGATGCACCCAAAAATAAGTAATTAACAGGCATTTTTCCAGGGTCAAGTTACTGTTGTGAAACCAACTGTCTCTACGTACACTAACCTTCTTACTGCACTGTTTATTGCTGCATCGCCATGAATGCAAGTCACTAGAAAAACTGCTGTCTTTTCTCAAAAAAAATCTCCCTTTCTTACAAAACGCACAATATTTCTCGTTGAGATCAATAAGAAGACCTATACTAATCAGCCACGAAATAAATTCAGACAAATTAACGCTTTTAGCATATATATCCTTTAGTCTAAGCATTGCGCAATCACTTCAAAGAAGTCGCGACATTGTTTGTAAACAAACCAATGGAACGTAAATATTCTCATTACGCATGCGCAGCGCGTGCGACATTGACAACGGATACAAATTACCGACGGGAATGTTTTAGTCATGTTTCTAGTCAAAGCGAGTTTCTAGTTAAAAACTGTGTTTAAAACACAGTTTTTAACCCAAAAAAGGTACGTAGAATTAAAAAATAGGGTCAAAATTGCTCAAAAACTTCAAATAACGATTATAACCACTCGCTCACGCACCCGCTCTATATAAGGAACTTCCTTCTTAGTTGCATTGTATTTCGCGGAAAAAATTGGGGTCCGCTATACTAGATGTGTTCCCATTTTTGTTAATGGGCCCCTTTTTAGTTTTCAGCTAGATCTACCGTTTTGAAATTTTACCAAGGCAATTTGTTAGTGACCGATATTTTCCTATCTCGGGGAGATTATCTTTTAGCTCTCTACACAGACAGGCCACCTTTAGCATCCTGTCATGCTGTGATCCACGCTTGGCCTATTTTGGTATGGACCAATCAGGGGAACCCCCCGCGGAGAACACCTGAATTACGTAGTCAGGAGTTGCCTCCAGTTTTCGCTATACTGAAGTTTAGCAAATAAATTGTTCAAGAACCAGTCATGTCAAAATGCTGCGTTTCCACAAATACCACATGTGGCACGTATATTAATTAAGCGAGGAAACATTGTCGCAAAATTAAGACGATGGGAATGACGTATCAAGACGCTATATAGCATAGCTACAAAAAGCAGTATGCACTTCTGCCGATAAGCGTTTTACTGACATTGATCAGTAGCTAGTAATGAAAAAATAACTGAACATTTCGAACGATAAAAAAAGTAAAAATGATCTTCGTCCCCAGGCCGATTGTACTGAATAAATCGAGGTTTCTTAACGTTTTTTCATGAATTTGTTTTGTAACTTGAAATTGGGAATTTTCCTAAAAAAAAAATGGGTGCAAATCATACCTTTTGCTATTGGGAATATACCCGATTAAGGGCTATAAAATCAGCCAAAATATTATTGTAAAATAAGATAAAATGGAATGTCTTTTTCATTGTATACATAAATCTGTTATAACCAGGTGAGCCAATAAGGGCCATCATGACTTTTTTGGTAAGCTGTAACATTTGATGTTTGTAGTTTTGATCAGGGTTGTTTTCACATTTAGAATAAAGACATAAGCGGATGCTAGTTCTGAGATGAATAATGCCGAGTCTGTCCATGACAAAAAACTTTAAACATAATCAAATGTCTGTCTGTCAATGGCAAAAAACTTTAATCATGTTCATATGTGTGTCTGCCTGTCTGTCAATGGCAAAAAAACTTTAGCCTTGATCACAACTTTTGGTGTTAGTATAATTTGTATGAAGTCTCTGCATTGAAACATTGGTGATCATTCATCATACTTTAAGTCTATACACTGAAATACAGGTGTAAAAGGAGCCGATTTCCTATATTATAACATAAAATTATATCTTGATAGAGTGATTCAGATAGCAGGAAATTGCACCATTCAAAGAGGCATACCAAAAAAAAAATCAACTACAGGGAGGGGATACCCCTCCCATGCCCACCCCAACTCGGCCTCCCCCCCCCTCCCCCCAGCAAAAACATTCTGGGTACGGCCTTGCATAGCCTGTAGTACAAAGTAAAATCTCTTTAATATTCTGTAGTGCAAACAGAGTAGACCCTGATCAGACAGCTCCTGAAGGGCTGTCAGATGTTGGTCTACTGTATCATATATCTGTAAAGAGTTATGGTCCTTTGAAATATTAATTTTTCCCAGAAACTGACTATATCTAAGTATTGGTATCCAATATGGTGGTCCTCAGGTATTGTTACCCTTAAAGGCTTAGCAGTTTTGTTCTTTGACAGATATGTCTGCACCATTATGTTCACATTTTTCTCATTTACTTGAAGTTGATGGATCATGGCTTGTTGCACACAGAGCAGAACAGAGAAGACGATTCAAAGCAATTTTGTGCACAAAGCCAAAAACCTATGCCAGAATAAAGGAAGAGAGGAGGAGAGCAGAAAAGCAGGGTACCACTATATCAGAACAAAATGTAGATGAGAATGAAGATGAAGATGAAACACAAGCACCAGTGCTCGATGGATTCTTTTTGGTATGGATTAGATAAGTCACATGAACGTAAAAAAGTGGACTGAGAAATTTCAAATGTTGATTTACAGTAACCACTGCATTTCCAATTCAGCAGTTGATATTAGCTCTTTGAATGCAAGACATGAGTTAACTAGCATTTGCAAACAGCTAAGACCCAGATCAGATAGGTTTTTGGAGAACCCTCTGACCTGGATAGACTGCACTTTTTGTCATTTAAAATCCTGTAGCAGAATTAGACAGCGTTCACGCTAGCCTTGATTTTCATTGAGTCCCAGGGACTCAGTGCCCTTGAAAAACTAGAGTCCCACTGAATCCCAGTTGAGTCCCAGTTTTTCTTCAATTAAAAATGCCTACATTTATATCATTCCGTTCTGATAGCAATAGACAATGCATATAAAATAAGTAAAATAAAGCAGTACTTAGGAAATTCACTGAAGATTATCATACCAAATTAATGAGGGTACACATGTAACGTGACATTGTTATGCACTATGACAAATACAGTTTTTAGCAGGCCTGTTAGAGAATCTTCAGGTTTTCAGAGTGATTTTGATTTCCAAGGCCTGTCAATGGCCATTGCAGATCTATGCCGAGAATGCGAGCTGCGTTGGTAATCAGTGCTACCTGATGTGATGGGTAGTAACACAGACGCTGCATTTTATTAGAATGACATTCAGGTGGACTCGGCCCTCTAGTTGCCTATTTTATCAACAAGTCTTTAAAAAAGGTTCTATCAACCACGCTTCTTGGAAGCGACAGGTGTGTTTAGGTGGAGGCGCCTGTTGTATATTTACTTTGATTTATTCGGATTTAACCACAACTAAAACCTCAGACAATCTCAATGCTTTATTCCCGGATATACGATATAGATATTAACAACTACGCATGTGCAAGAAAGTACAAGGTGCGGTTGCTATTTTATCATAGGATATAAAGGGGATCTGTCAGTATCTGCTGTCGGTCTATAGAGATCTACATCTATCAACTAATATTGAGATCTGGATCTTCATAGACACTACAGCGCCCTCATTACTCAGCGTGCCGTTGTTATAGGAGCACGTTTAACCCTGCGGTTAAGCAATAGATAATGAAATCGCCAGGTTCAAGATGTGACGTCACGCGATACATGTTAATGTTAAAAAACCCAACTGTACTCGTGCCATAAATCTATTAAACTTTATTATTAATCATAATTTGATGACAGTGAAGCATAATATTAATTATTCCAACCGTTCAAAACCTAAAATACTGACCAGATTACCAAAATAGTAAATATCAGCTTTAAGAACTGATGTTTTAGCGTTGCGTCCCAGGGACTCGACAACCTCTGAAATTCCCAGCCAATTTCTTTGCGTAAATAGATATGATTACAGTTGACCCAATAGTCATATAAATGGAATGATTTTCAGTCAGCCCATTTATTCTAATTTATGATATTGATGAGCATGGCTTTCAGTCAACTTGTCTGTATCAAGTTTGTTAATATAGATTATTCTAATTTGTGATATCGATGAGCATGGCTTTCAGTCAACTTGTCTGTATCAAGTTTTGTTAATACAGAGTATTCTAATTTGTGATATTGATGAGCATGGCTTTCAGTCAACTTGTCTGTATGAAGTTTGTTAATACAGTTTATGCTATTCCTTGCGGATAGTGATTTCATATCTATTGTATATCTTTTGCATATCTTTCACTGACCGGATGGAAAATCATGTAGTTCCTTCCGGCTAGCGATTTCATATACATTGTATATTGTACATCTTTCATTGTCTGGATAGATAATCATGCGGATCGTTTCCGGCTAGTGATTTCATCCATGTGAAGCGCTTTTGAACGCACATATCCAGTGTGAAAAGAGCGCTAAATAAATGTGGTATAATAATAATAATAATAATAATTACGCACATGATTGTTTCCCCTAATTAGCCATTTTTATACGCCCGAAGGGTCGTATTATGTTATGGTCTCCATCGTCTGGCCGCCTGGCTGGGTGTCCGTCTGTCTGTCTGTCCGTCTGTCTGTCCGTCCGTCTGTCTGTCCGTCCGTTAGCAAATTCGTGTCCTGGCTATAACTTACTCATTTTTTCTCCGATTTTCAAAATTCTTTCACACAAATGTTCAGTATCACTTGAAGGTGTGTCGCGTACAAAACCCAATTGTGAACTTTAAAGGTCAAGGTCACAAATAGGGCGTTAGCAATTTTCGTGTCCTTGCTAAAACTTACTCATCTTTTCACCAATTTTCAAAATTCTTTCACACGTATGTTCAGTATCACTTGAAGGTGTGTCGCGTACAAAACCCAATGGTGAACTTTCAAGGTCAAGGTCACAAATAGGGCGTTAGCAATTCTGTCCGTCCGTCCGTTAGCAAATTCGTGTCCTGGCTATAACTTACTCATTTTTTCTCCGATTTTCAAAATTCTTTCACACAAATGTTCAGTATCACTTGAAGGTGTGTCGCGTACAAAACCCAATTGTGAACTTTCAAGGTCAAGGTCACAAATAGTGCGTTGGCAATTTTCGTGTCCTTGGTAAAACTTACTCATCTTTTCACCAATTTTCAAAATTCTTTCACACATATGTTCAGTATCACTTGAAGGTGTGTCGCGTACAAAACCCAATGGTGAACTTTCAAGGTCAAGGTCACAAATAGGGCGTTAGCAATTCTGTCCGTCCGTTAGCAAATTCGTGTCCTGGCTATAACTTACTCATTTTTTCTCCGATTTTCAAAATTCTTTCACACATATGTTCAGTATCACTTGAAGGTGTGTCGCGTACAAAACCCAATTGTGAACTTTCAAGGTCAAGGTCACAAATAGGGCTTCAGTATCACTTGAAGGTGTGTTGCATACAAAACCCAATTGTGAACTTTCAAGGTCAAGGTCACAAATAGAGCGTTAGCAAATTTTGTGTCCTGGCTGTAGCTAACTAGACCTACATCATTACCTTTAAGGTCAGTCATATTTGAAGGTGAAAGGTTAAACGCACTTATGTCACGTTCGGTTTAAACTTTCTCGACTTTTTTCCCAAAGTTCAAAAAAGTCTGAAAGTCTGAAAATGATTGCTATGTACACTGTTCTTACCATGCTCATATCTTGGATATTTATTCACTTATTTCAAACTTGTTCATTCTGGAGTTATTGCCCTTTGATAGTTTCGGGTAGCAATTTCACTCCTCCTTTATTTTTCAACATAATTTCTTCAAACTGTGGGCTCTCTTCTAATTATTTGTTGTAAAGAAAATGTTTCTTTGTTATTCCTTTTACCTGCTACTTTTTTTTCAAAATAAATGCTCCTTTTTCAGCTTTCAGTAGGCCCAAAGACAAATAAAAGATTACTATTACAATAAGCAGTTTTACTCTCCTTGCTATTGCCTTAGCCCTAATAGACCTCATATGCGCAACTTCTGAAGGTTCACACATTGTGTAAATAGAACAGCCTTCGGGCGTATATTGCCCCGTCTCGCGGTGCTCTTGTTACTATATAAAAACGGGTAGCGAATTTCCCCCCTTCAAGTAAAAATAAAGCCTGCTGATTTAGAACCATATATACTAGCTGATAATTCTTTCATTAACCTTTTAACTGATAGAGCTTTCTGCATGACTTTCATCCTACATTTAGCAATCACCTGCCTAGAAAGATCTAAATTCTTCTTTTCTAAAATTCTGCTTTAGAGGAGGTTTACTGTATAGGGATTTACAGTTACTGGGTATTTGCTGTAAGGTTAAGATACAGTAAAACCCCTCTGAACCGGAATTCTAGTAGAGAAGAATTTAGATACTTTTAGGCAGGTAGCTACTTAATACAGGGTGAAAGTCATGCAGAAAGCTCCTAGAGGAAGAGAGGAGCTTTCTACATGACTTTCAGCCTGCATTAAGCTGCCACCTGTCGCCAAGACCGATATTTATACTGAATTAAACGTTCGATTTAGAGGGGTTTTGCTGTATTTAAGTGTTGATCATTGCATTAATTCTCTTTACTTGCAATTGTCTGCCATTTTTAGTTACAGTAAAATCGACCAATTAATCCAGACCTTTAGTAATAAAGAATATAGAATTTTTTAGGCAGGTGACTGCTTAATGCTGGATGTAAGTCATACAGAAAGCTCCATTCTGCATGACTTTCATCCTGCATTAAGCTGTCTTATAGACCCCAGCATTGATACTAATTTGAACCTCTGAGTTTACTATATTGAGCTCTAAGGTGAAGACATTTAAGTGCTATACATCTCAATTCTCTTGACTTGCATTTATTTACAATTTGTTGTAAAACCTCATTAATCCAAACTTTTAGTAACAAAGGGTTTAGAACTTTTTAGGCAGGTGGCTGCTTAACCCTTTCCTTCATATAAATGCCTTTTCACATTTTTGCCAACAAAGTAGACCAATATCAGATGGCTCCTGTAGAAGCCATCTGATCAGGGTCAGCTCAGTTTGCTTATGAAATTATAATAGATCTGACTACAGTTTCTACCAATACCAAAATATCCTGTGTACATATGCCATTATAGATATATAAATATTCATGATGTCAATATTTCTTTCACGGATATTCAACAGGGAAAGGGTTAATGTGGGGTGAACATGTTTCACCCTGCATTAACCCATACAGATGATAATGATACTGATGTGATTTTTTGGATTAGCAAGGCTTTATTGTATGTCATGATGCATTGTTGTAAGCTGACTGATCGTTTCTGTTCAGATGCGCCACTGCTGTGTGGAGGATCCTACTGATCTGTGCTCTGTCAACCTGTCCGGTCAGGAAATAAATGAAGTGAAGGAGGAGGATTTGGCTCTATTTGACAATGTTGCATATGTCAGTGCTGGAGAAAACTTCTTACCATTTGGTATGTATGTTTTTTGTTATAACAAACCATGAGAAATTATTTTAACTCTTTCCTCCATGCATATTAATTTAAGAATTTATTATTGCATGAATATTCATCAACTGAACTTTTCCAGATCGCTTGTGGCATTTAGGAGTTATTGCCCTTTTATACGCAAAAATGACATTTTTCCTGTCTAATACTATACATCTCTGTAACGGATTGACAGAATTCAATGAAACTCAGCATGAATATTTGTTATTACTGGAGCATCGTTCCCATGTATTACTTTTCCAGATCGCTTGTGGCATTTAGGAGTTATTGCCCTTTCATACGCAAAAATGACATTTTTCCTGTCCAATGCTATACATCTCTGTAACGGATTGACAGAATTCAATGAAACTCAACATGAATATTTGTTATAACTGGGGCATCATTCCCATTTATTACTTTTCCAGATTGCTTGTGACATTTAGGAGTTATTACCCTTTGATACTCAAAATCACATATTTTTTCCGTCCAATTCTGTATCTCTGTAACAGATTGACAGAATTCAATGAAACTCAACATGAATATTTGTTATCGCCATGGCATCGTTTCCAATGCATTAAAGCAGAGGGATACTATATTGCATTGAATGCTGTTTTGCAATAAGTACTTGAATATGCTTTATACAGCTTTCATATTCAAGCAGTGTCAAAATAAAATAGGCCTTATGATTCAAACAGTTCAGAAGCAGATCAGCAACCACGTCACCAATGCAACACCCAATCTGATATGTATTGATTCACCATATCAGAATAAACTGTATAGTATATACAAACTACAACTAATGCAAACCGTAGTAGACTGTATCAGATGCCACAGCGGAAACGCGGTAGCCAGCTAGTCTAGGTCTATACTTTTTGTAATACAATAAGGCACATTTCTCCTTGCTGTGGCTCATTCAGTATCAAAACATGTACACTATTATTAAAGATTGCCGTAGAAAGCAGGAATTTGGCCCAATATTTGCAAAGTTGGTCAAAATATCTATTTAAGGTATTGGTATGCAGCAAAGGCAAGTAAAAACCCGGTTGAGCGATCCATGGCTATCATAGCCCACATGTTTTAAATTGAAAATTGATTATCTAAAGATTCTAAAGATATTGAAAATATTAACCCCACTTCCTTCTTCAGCTTTGTCATTTTAACCCTTTACTCCATAGATACACATTTTTATAACTTTGCAAACAGGGTAGGCCCAGATCGGACAGCTCCTATTGGAGCCATCTGATCTGGATCTACTCTTTTTTAATGCCCCCCAGATCAGATCGGGGGATATTGTTTTTGTCCTGTCTGTCTGTCTGTCTGTCTGTCTGTTTGTCACCAACATTAACATTGGTGATAACTTTTGAGCCAGTACAGATAGAGACTTGATATTTGCATGCACATGTATCTCATAAAGCTGCACATTTTGAGGGGTGAATGTCAAGGTCATCCTTCAAGGTCAGAGGTCAAATATGTAGGTCAATTACAGACTTTAACATTGGCCATATCTTTTGAACCAGTAAAGATAGAGACTTGATATTTGGCATGCATGTGTATCTCATGAAGGTGCACATTTTGAGGGATGACATGTCAAGGTCAAGGTCAAATTGGGCGGGGGCATAGTGTTTCACAAACACATCTTGTTGCATATGACATGATATAGATATGAGTCTACAGTTTCTGCCCTTGATAAAAATTCCCGTATCCATATGCTATTGTAACAATCTAATTAATATTCATGATGTCATTATTTTGAACGCACATATCCTGTGTGAAAAGAGTGCTTTATAAATGTGGTATAATAATAATAATAGTAATAATTTCTTGCATAAATATTCATGGAGTAAATGGTGAATTATTTTCTTTCGTCTTCTTTTCAGAGGCTTTTAGAGGTTTTCCAATTCTTAGGGAACTTGAAATGCCATTAAATGGATTGCGGAGTATCAAGCCAAAGATCGGAGATTATCCAAACTTAGAGGTAAGGTTGAATTGTATATAATGTAGACTAACAATGAGCAATACGGCCAGGTATTAACCCTTTACTCCATAAATATGCCTTTTTAAGTCTTTGCAAACAGGGTATGGTTTATAGGAGCCATCTGATTGGGGTCTGCTCTATTTGCTTAATATGAATTAAAGTAGATCTGATTCTACTGTTTCTTTCATGGCCAAAACTTCCTATGGTCATGTGTCATTATAAAAATCAAACTAATTAATATTCATGATGTCATTGTTTCTCACATGAATATTCATGGAGTAAAGGGTTCAATGTGAAGGTACGGAAATTAAATATTCATGAAATTTATAACAGTAAATATATGCAGTATTTCCTACCTAAAATATTTTTCACCTTCACCTTTCCTGAATTTTTTTTTTACAATATCCATCCGAATGTAGTTCACAACAGGATTTGTTACAATATTTCATAAACTGATTTTTAAATGCCCCCTTTATGATGACCATAGGAGAACATTTACCAGGAACAATACAATCTGGTTGTGTATGGATATTTTAGCATATCCATACACAGCCAGATTCATAGGAAAAAATAACACTTAGACTATTGCTAGCAGTGTAGACCTTTATCAGCTGGCTAGTCTCCAACATTTATAAAACCCTAGAGTCTGAGTTGATGCTCAAGTATCTAATTGGTCAGTTTTAAGCAAGTTCATAATCTGACCAGTCATGTTTGAGAATGATCTCATACTTGAGCAAAAAGTTTTTAACCTCAAGGCAAGACTCAACTTTTATTTGGCTGTTTACCAGCTTTCAGCATCTATAGTGCATAGTCTACTTTTGCTACAAATAGATTCATGAGCCAATTCAGAGGCTTCTTTTTGTATCATCTGCCGAAAGAAGGATGCCTTTTAGGGATCACTTTTGTGTCATCTATCTTTCTGTCTGTTATATCCATCTGTCTGTGAACATTTTACTGACAGATTTTCGGCTATCAGCAAATGGCACATACATGTATATCCTCTGAGCACTCTTGTGGTGACCCCTTTCATACCTTTACAAACAGAGTAGACCCAGATCTGTCTCTACAGTTTCTACCAATAACTCTGAAATTCCATGTGAACAATTTCAATTATATAAAAAATAGCTAATAAAGGTTCATGATGTCATTATTTCTTCTATAAATATTCAACAGAGAAACTGAAAGGGTTAAATGGTCTCTTATCTGAGTCCTAACTTGTTGTTATATCAGAATATTGTTTTCAGGTGCTAGACCTGTCCTACAACAACTTGTCTCATGAGGATCTGCTGACCATAGGCCTCCTAACCAACTTGAAAGTCCTTCATCTCACAGGCAATGGTCTTAAAACGCTACCCCCAAACCTATCCATGCCTCATTTTGATGAGAAAAGGTAAACTTTTTACCATGCTTATTGTAATTATTCCCAGACCCAATTGCCCCTCTCCACCTGTTTGTAAAGTAGTATAAATAAACTTAGCACTGTTTTAATAACTTTAACTAAATTAACCCTTTCCTCCATAAATACGCCTTTCTACACCTCTGTAAAAGTCACCTGTTAAAACCATTGTGATAAATAGAGCATTTGGTCTTACAGGAGCAAATGCTCCATTTATCAGAATGTTTTCAAATTACAAAATTCTAAAAAATTCTTTTTCTCTAGTTAATGCTTCTTTTCGGTAGATTTATTCAAAGAGGTTGGATCTAAAAATAGCCTATGAGAGAATGGGTTAATAGAGTAGGAAATAGTGTAGAGCCTGATCAAGCTGCTTCTTTATGACAGTTTCATCTGGGTCTAAACTATTTGCTTAAGGTTATTGGTCCAAATATTTAGGATAAATACATATACATGTAGCAGGATATATTTTGGATATGCCTCCACAGGTGATGCAGTCTTGTCAGTATGTATGGCTACTTTTATTTGCAAGTATGCTATTTAACCCACTACCTCATAGACTGTTAGACCTAGTCTCTGTGAATAAATCTACTGAATAGGAGCATTTACTAGAGAAAAGGAACATTTTTTAGCTCCACTTTTTCTAAAAGTGGAGCTATTGTCATGACCCTCTCGTCGGCGTCTGTGTCGGCGTTGGTTAACCTTTTTGTTCAGGTCCATTTTTCAAAAACCATCAAAGATATTTGGTTCATATTTGGTATGTATATTTACTATCACAAGGGCAACCCATTTCACAGGGATAGGTAACCTTAAAACCAATTTTGCCATAGTTATGCCCCTTTTTCGACTTAGAATTTTCATTGTTGGTTAAGTTTTATGTTAAGGTTCATGTCTCAGAAACTGTCCAAGATATTTGGTTCAAATTTGGTATGCATGTTAATTATTACAAGGGGGACCCATTCCACAAGGGCAGGTAACCCTAAAATTAATTTTGCTATAGTTATCTGCCACTACACTATCCAGCACTAAAGAAAGTGGAGTGTGATCTCTGCGGACAGCTCTTGTTATAATTGTCTTAGTTTTGAAACCTTTGTTTCAAAAAGTTACTTTTACAAAGGTATCAAAAAAGCATCAATAGGGGGAATGGGTTAATAAATCTTCAAACTTAACTCCAAGGTTTAATTGTAGTCATGATCAACTGTTATTATTATTAACCCTTTACTCCATAAATTCACCTTTGCATACAGAGTAGACCCAGACCAGATGGCTCTTGTATGAGCCATCTGATCAGGGTCTGCTCTGTTTGCTTATGCTATAATATAGATATGATTCTGGTTTCTGCCATGGCCAAACATTCCTGTGTCCATGTGCTATGTAACAATTAATCTAATCAATATTTCTTACATGAATATTCATGGTGTAATGGGATAATCTACTACTATAATTACCATAATTCTTCTCATGCATTGTGCAACCTGACTAGCATTTGCAAACAGCTTTGATTCACATTTGCATCTCATCAGGATCCAGGTTATTTGATACTTGGTAAATAGTTTCTTTGAAGCTTGAAAGAATTATATATTATGTGAAATTGTTAGAGGTCCAGGTTTTAGCAGACTTTTTTTCGGTATGAAATTGGATACGGTATGGTTGCATTATTATCACCAGAGCTGCAGATAAAGATGCATACTCTAATACTGAAATCGTCATTTCTCCATCAAACCCTATACTGTGACCACTCTTTAGAATCGTCTTAGGAGTGGTCTCAATATAGGGTTTGGTGAAGAAATAAAGGAGTTATTCTTGAAAATGTTTTAGATGTACGCATCTTATCTGGGCCTCTGTTATTATGCTTTGTATAGTGCTTATTCAATCCTTTACTCCATGAAACTGTTTTTGTAATGGCACAGGAAATGTTTGCTATTACAGAAACAGTATTATCAGACCTATATTATTCCATAAGCAAAAAGAGCAGACCCTGATCAGACACTCCTACAGGAGCCATCTGATCTGAATCTACTCTGTTTGTAAAGGGGTTAAATGCTGTATTTATGGAGTGAAGGGTTAAATATCACTCATATTTTGTAACAGCAAAACAGAGACAATGCGATACTCCAAACTTGAGATACTACTGCTTGATGAGAATCACTTGGAGGATGTGTCCGTGTTTGCTGCCCTGGCTGGACTCTCCAGGTTTGTACAGAAATAAGTTTTTTTTCTGCCCACAGAAGTACCGGTATAGATTTATGAAGGTTGCCTAATAGCTTGTCTGTTGTTGTTCTTTTTGAAGATTAATAGAATCAAGCATGGGTTTTGTTAAAGACGGGGGTTTCTATACCCGAGGTTGGTCTGTTCCAGTCGGAAACGAGCTTTAGCGACCAACCAGCTTTAACAAATTCCATGCTTGATTATTTTTCTCGCTGAAATACGCCATAAAACCAAGAAAATTAACGAATTTGTGAAGTACTACTTTACATTGCGTAATACGACTTCCATATATAATAGCAACAGACCGCAGCATAACTTTAGGCGTGACACCAAATTCTTGCATAAAACGTGCTGTTGTAGTCCCGCTAGACCATGTATTAACAAAGCGATTCTCGTGCTCACGCGCTGTTGTTGACCGGTTTTAATTATACCAATTACGGGCCTAAGGTAAACAATGGACGCGAATGCTACAGCGTTTTGACCTAAGCTAGATGAACGCCGGGGTGTGAGTATTTCCAGGAGCACTGACAATGAATGTTTTTAGTGATAGACATATTGAATGAAATTCCGTGTAAACGGTATTTGATACAATCATGAATTGACGTCGAAAAGAAAACAGTGGCCCAGAAACAGCATAAATCGCCAAAGTGTCAAAGAAGTGTATAGTTTTGCTGCCGTTGTTTTGCCTGTATTTTGAAGAATTAAATTGATGCAGGAGAGCAGAAAATTGGTTTTATGCAAGAATAGCGTTAATACACGTTTGTTTTCGGGCAATAACATATGCAGTGTCCCTCGGGAATGTTGTTGCCCTCTCCCTTCGGGCTCGGGCCAACAACAGTCCCTCAGGACACTGCAGATGTTATTGCCCGAAAAAACGTGTATTAACCCTCTAATGACGTCATTTGTTATGACAACCACAAACGTTACGTTTTGGCGTAAATATAAATGACTGAGTGACTACAAAACAACGTCTTCGGTATATTAAATAGGCTTTTAAAGTGTTTATATGATAAATAGAATTTCATATTCGTGCTAATAACTTATATTAATTTCAATTCATAAGGTTGTTGCCTATAGAAATGTTGGTATAATTCTGTAAGAAGTCCTTCCCTTGTATTGATTTTACCCAATCGCGCGTATGAATACACTAGTCACGGGGTGTTCCAGATAAGGATTTCTAGTACGGCTATTTTTAGTAACTCAGCTTATCTAGCACGACTGAGAAGCGAGAAAAAAAAGTCAAAGTATTGCCATTGGTGTTTTTGACATTGTGGTTGCTTTGGGTATTGTTACAGCTTCAACATCATTACAGCTACGCCTGACAAACTTCACATAGTTTTGCAAACAGAGAAGACCAAGACAAGAATACCCCTGTAGAAGTCGTCTGATCAGGCTCTGCTATATTTGCTTATGAAATTATATAGATCTGATTCTACAGTTTGTCTTGGCCAAAAATTCCCGATTTCTTATGTCATTATAAAATTCAGCTATTGATTAATATTCCTGATGTCACAATTTCTTTCATGAATATTCCCTGAGTAAAATGTTAATTAGCTGAATCTTTCTAATGTTGGATCAATTGTTGTCACTGCTTTATAATGGCAAACAGTGCAGACCCATTTGAGTTGGCTCCTCTGAGCAAATGCAGCTCTTATTTGCATTACATGTATTTGCAAATGCAGACATATACGCTAATAGCATGAAAGGGCTTAAGAAGAACAGTACAAATGTATCTATTTGAGATCTCTTATAATAACCATTATATCAAATTGTTTTTTATATTTTGTAGATTAAAGCATTTAAACCTTGAAAAGAATGAGTTGTATTATGTGCCCATGTTGAAGTCGGTGGAAGGGAAGGTAATTCCTAATGACAATGAAAAAGATGCTCTTAAACTGAGGAGATCAGCAGAGAAAGCAGGTCGAAGGTCAGCCAGAGGTACTAAGTCCAAGGAAAACACTCCAAGAAAAGGGCTGGAGAAGAAAGAGCGGGAGAGGGAGGAGACAACAGAGGCCCCAAAGCCCACACCCGTACCTACCAGTGACGACGTTACAGAGGTCTCTGACCAGAAAACCTCAGAAAAATCAGACAAAGGACAGAGTGCTGTACAGCCAGGTTTGTAATTTAAATAAGTTTCCCATTCACTGAGAGATTTATTTTTCAAACATATCTATGTGCTAGCAGGTTTCTTCATCAGATTATTAACCCTTTTCTCCAAGAGATACATCTTTAATAAAAGAATGCCTTTGCAAGCAGAATAGACCAAGATCAGAAGGCTCCTATAGGAGCTGTCTGATCGAGATCTGCTCTGTTTGCTTACAAAATTATATAAAGAGCCAATTCTGCAGTTTCTGCCATGGTCAAAACCTCCTGTGCTCATAAGTGTTGATAAAAATCAGCTAATTAATATTAATGACTTCATTATTGCTTATGCAAATATTTATGGAGGAAAGGGTTAAAGTAGAGTATTACCGAATCATGTAGAATGATACAGATAGGTCAGATGTTTTCCATATATACCTGTAAAATCATTTATTTATGCCTTTAACTCTTTACTCCATAAATACACCTTTCTACAACTTTGCAAACAGAGTAGACCCAGATCAAATAGCCCCATAGGGCTTGGTCTGCTCTGTTTGCTGATGGCATGTTATAGATTTGATTCTATAGTTTTCATCAGGACAAAGTTTTCCTTTATTCAAAGATTAATTTGAAAAAAAAGTTAATTAATATTCATAATGTCATTATTTCTTACATGAATATTCATGGAGTAACGGGTTAATCCTATACTTTAACCATTTTGATAAGTTTAATTTATACTAACAGAGTAGTAAACAGTATATACCCTCAACAAACTGCTCCTTCAGGAGGAGTTTGATCTGGGTCTACACTATTCGCCTAAGTTTATCTATCCAATACTAAGGATAATTAGGATAGATCAAGTAAAAGCAATTCTTCACTGTGAAATATACAGTGGCATCGTTTTTATATGGACTCACTTTAGTTCAGATATTGTTAACTGATTTCAATGCATTGTATCTAATAAGCAGATACGTCTGAAAGAGACTATGAGACACCTTTCAATTCACGCAATTACTGCAAATATTTAAAAGAACCTTTACCTTCCTTGTGATTTTTTTAAACTTAAGTTTTCACAATTATTGTTAAGTGACTGAAGGTTTAAACAGGTAGGCAGAGTATTGTGCTTTTATTGGTATTTTCAGCCATTGTTTCACAGTATCACATTGTGATTAGTATTGTCATGAAACTTGCACAACTGAAGGGCACAGACCTTTAACCCTTCCCTCATATAGACAACTTTTGGTACCTTTGCAAACAGTGTAGACCCAGATGAGCTCCTGTAGAAGCTGTCTGATCAGGGTCTGCTCTGTTTGCTTATGGAATATTATAAATCTGCTTCTGAAGTTTCTGTCACAGCCAAACATTTCCTTGTTAATATGTAATTTTAAAAATCCAGTCCATGAATATTCAGGCTATAATAAATTCTTAAATCAATATTCATGGGGGAAAGGTTTAAGCTAGTAAGTGACATAGATTAGATACGTAACTTTAACATATTGAAGAATGACTCTTTGATTTTTCCACTGTATTGTTACCACTCTTTAAAATTGTCATGAAGAGACAATTCAGTAGAATAGTAACAAAACAAGGTTTGGCAAAGAAATGATGATTTTAGTCTTTTAAATACACTCCTTATCAATGACTCTATTGCATGACTTATTGAAAAGTTTGATATTATTTATATTGTGTGATGGGATGGAGAGAGGAAGAGATTGCAGAATTTGAAAAAAAAATGATAATTTTATTTCTTACATTTTGATATCAATTTTATTAGCATGCAAATTGTGAAATCATCATCTTGATGATGTTGATAAGATTCTTAGCCTTATGAAATTTTCAGGCACATGTATTTTCAAATATAGTAAAATCTCTCTAAAACAATAGTTAACCCTTCGCTTGCTGAATTTTAAAATACATTTCTCCTTCTTTACCCATGTCCTGTTGTATAATTACATATATCTTCACTGTGTACAAGTATTGCGCTGTGCAATCACTGCTGCGGAGTGCACCGGTTGCACAACCAACTTGTAAATAGTGCAGACCCTGATGAGACAGCTCCTGCAGGAGCTGTCTCATCTGGGTCTTCACTATTTACAGGTAGGTATATTGACGCGATTAGCAAGCGAAGGGTTAAACCTTTCCTTCATATAAACACCTTTTCACACCTTTGCAGACTAGACCCAGATCAGATGGCTCCTACAGGAACCGTCTGATTAGGGTTTGCTCAGTTTGCTTATTTAATTAGAATACTTTACAGTTGGTACCAATACCAGAAAGTCCTGTGTACATATACAATTATAAAAAAATACCTCATAGGCTATTTTGAGACCCAACCTCTTTGAATAAATATACTGAAAAAGAGATTAATAGAGCATTTGCTCCTATAGAGAAAATGCTCAGTTTATCACAATGGTTTCAAAAAGTGACTTAACAAAAGCATCAAAATGCATTGATATGGGGTGAATGGGTTAACTTGTCACCTGTCTGAATTAGACCTCTTTTTAGTGGTCACTTAACCCTCTACTCCATAAATACACTTTTCTCTGCCTTGGCAAACAGAGTAGACCCAGATCATACGGCTCCTATATGAGCTGTCTGATCAGGGTCTGCTCTGTTTGCTATGGAATAATGTAGATCTGATTCTACAGTTTCCGCATTTGTAAACATGTGTTCATATGCCAATTAAAAAATTAATGTAATTAATACAAATGTATTCAAGATGTCATCATGTTTTACTTGAATATTCATGGAGAAAAGGATTAAGAGAGATTTTACTGCAAGTATATCAGTAACTGTATTTTGCATGTACTTTCAGCGGAAGGTGTTGGTTTTTTATTTTGAAACCCCTCAGAATATTGAATACAAGTATTCAAAATGGAGAGGTCTATCATTCTTTTACTATTGAGTCCATTCAGTATCAAAGGTTTAAGTTTGCTTTGAATCTGAATGACAAACAGTGAAGAATTAGATCACAGGGCTCTTCAAGAAGTTCTCTGATCTGGGTCTACACTGTTCACAAATGTCTCTTACATGGTTGCCATGTGTCAGGGAAAAGTCAGGGAATTTTTTTCAAGGTCAGGGAATTGTCAGGGAAATTTGAGAATTCTCAGAGAAAATTGAAAATATAGGCAACTGTCAGGGAATTTTGAAAAGATGAGAATGAAGGTTATATATTTTAAAAAATCTGGAACATATTACAGAAATCATGACAGAAAGACCAAATTTCGCGATGAAATGTGTCAGGGAAATTTGAAATTATGTCAGGGAAATGTCAGGGAATTGTCAGGGAATTTGTTTCCTCTGGTTTGTGGTAACCCTGTTTTAGCTCATTTGAAGGATTAAAACCTCTGTAATTTGACATTTTTATTTCTACTTGATTTAAGAGAACTGCAGTAAAACCCTCTAAAGCGACCACCCAATGAGGAGACATTGGTATCTTTGAAAGCAGGTGATTGCTTAATGCAAGACAGAAGTAATGCAGAAAGCTTCCTGCATTACTTTCATCCTGCATTTAGCTACCACCTGCCTCTAGACCTCAGAATTATACATCATTTTGGTGGTTGCATTAGAGGGGTTTTACTTTATTTGTAATCTTTATCATATAGATTCATCTACATTTGTAAGAGGTAACTCAAGACATCACAACTGAACTTTTATTATTCTAACATGATTTAAGTTTTTGAAGGTCTGTCCAGTGTTTCATTCAATGTTAGGACCAGTTTAACCCTTAATATATGTGTATGATAATATTGAGTAGACCCAGATCTAACAGCTCCTGTCAAAGCTATTACATACAGTTGGATCTGATTGGCCATTGTTTGTCATGGCAAAAAATTAGTACAATCATGTAGTACTAAAAATGAGTGATTTAACATTTGTAATGGGTGGAGTCTTCATTGTTTTGGCCATGGCAGAAATTGTGAAATCAGATCTATATTATTCCTATAAACAAACAGCGCAGACCCTGGTCAAAGATCTCCTACAGGAGCTGACTGATTTGAGTCTCCTCAGTTTGCAAAAGTATAAAAAGGAGGAATATCTCTGCACTGCTCAGTTTACATAAGTGTAAAAAGTTGGGATTATCTAAAGGGTTAATCAAATGATTCACCCTCAGCAGGGTGTCTGGCTTTGCACTGTTATGCTACGGCATAAAATTATATTTTACTTGTGATTTGACTAGATTGTAGTGATAATAACAATACATGTTACTTGATTTTCTAGGCTCAGACTTAGACGGTAAAAAAGTAGACGTTTTGATTATGTTTACTAGGACATCTTCATCCCAGTTCTTTTTGTAGATCTATGAAACTATTTTTCAGAGTTCTAGTTTTAGAGGGGTATTACCAGTTTACTCCATAAATATGCCTTTCTAAGTCTTTGCAAACGGAGTAGACCCAGATAAGACAGCTCCTGTTTAAGCCATCTGATCAGGGTCTGCTCTGTATGCTTATGAAATAATATAGATATGATTCTACAGCTTCTATCATGGACAAAAATTCCCGTGCTTATATGCTATTGTAACAATAAATCTATTTTATATTTATTATTTCTTACATTTATATTCATGGAGTAAAGTGATAAGTAAATCTAAGTGAAATATTTTCAATATTTTCTCCGTCAAACCCCTCCTTGTTGGCATTTATTAGAATGACCTTGGAGAGGCATCTAATGATACCAGCAATATGGGGTTCAACCTTTGCTCCATGAAAATTTATGTACAAGAAATAATGACATGAATATTAATTAATTTTCATAATTACATATGATCCATATGATATGAATATATGGGAATTTTATGCCCGGACAAAAGCTGTAGTATCATATTTATTTTATTCCATGTGCAAACAGTAGACCTTGATCAGACAGCTCCAACAGGAGCACCTAATCAGGGTATAGACTGTTGCATAGGTGTTAACTCTTTCCTTTTTTGTGTTGCAAACAGAATTGACACAGAGCAGATGGCTCCTGTAGGAGCCATCTAACCAGGATCTGCTCTGTTTGTTTATGAAATTATATGTCTCTACAGTTTCTACCAATACCAAACCAAACTGTCCTGTGTATATACATGTAATTATGCCAATATATAAAAAATTAACTAATAAATATTCATGATGCCTTTATTTCTTACATGAATTTTCAACAGGGAAAGATCGAGTTAAAAGACGTATTTATGGATTAAAGGGTTTATGGAGAAATAAATAATTTGGATGGACCAGTATGCCTCTTATCTGTAGCTCTGAAGCTTGTTGTGTTAGTTATCTTTTTCTACTTTCTTTGCATGTTCATTTTTCTTCTTGTTCAATTATTTCTTGTGTTTATTCCCCATTACAGTAGCCATTGTTACCTGTAGCTGAAAACCTAATGTTTGTGAAGGTCTGGATCCTTATTGCAATGCTGTAAAACTTACTTCTCTTCATGGACAAAATAGTTATAACGAAGTAGGGAAGTTGGAACATTGTAGCTATTTTAGAAAGTAAAGAAACAGATCTTTCAAATTCCATTAGCAAACAGAGCAGACCCTGATCAGATGGCCCCTATAGGAGCCATCTGATCTGGGTCTACTCTGTTTGCAGATGCGTGAAAACACGTTTATATGAGGGAAAGGGTTCTGATTTTAATTTTTGCAAATGAAAAATGGATAAAATACAGTAGAACCTCTCTAATGTGACCACTTAATGAATAATCATGCGTGTCTTTATAAGCAGGTGGTTGCTTAATGCAGGACAAAAGTAATTCAGAAAGCTCCTCTAGGAGTTTTCTGAATTGCTTTTGTCCTGCATTAAGCTACCACCTGCATCTAGCACCCAGAATTATACATCTTTTAGGTGGTCGCATTAGCGGGGTTTTACTGTAATTAGAATTCAAGCCGACAATTTGTATTTGTATTGGGATTTTATATCACTTTAACAGTGTTTCAGTCATGTCACGTTGTCCAGCGAATTGCAAATATTTGTTATTCCCACTAGTAGCATTAGCAGAAATTTGTCTCCCAAAGCTTCTCAGTCAGTAAGCTAGATGAAAGTTTGTTGTGTATTGTGTTTTCCCAACCACTGTTTACCTAGATTTAATTTGATAGACATGTAACTTAGTTGTAAACATTGAGTTAAGCTTTGTTTCCACAAATATTTTTATCAAAAGTAGGGCAGGTAAGCCAGAATATTGAAAACTCTTCTAGTTGACCCTAGTACATGTATCTGCATAGCTTTGTAGATGAACTTTTATGAAACTAAGGATATTGTTTTTACTGGAATCAGATGGTCTCTGTCTGTAGATTTGTCTGGACTACCCAACAGTGTTATACCTTTATCTGATGAATATCCATGTAAGACTGTCCATGAATGCTAACTCTTTACATGCTAAAGAATATTGTCATCTGCACAATATTGTTGTCTGCAGCATTTTCAAAACTATTAAATTTCTTGCTGATTGTTTTGGCAGAAATTGAGTCTGAGTGACAAAAGTTTGAATCTCCCACAAAATGTGGGGCCTGATCTGGATCCAAACTGTTTGCATAGGTTTTACTGGTGGGAGAATCTGCTGCTAGCATGCAAAGAATTCACTAAATTTTGTATTGAAAACATAGAGTCTGGAAATATAATGCCATTGCAGAAAACATAGAGTAAGGAAATATAATGCCATTGCAGAAAACATAATGCCATTGCAGAAAACATAGAGTCAGGAAATATAATGCCATTGCAGAAAACATAGAGTAAGGAAATATAATGCCATTGCAGAAAACATAGAGTAAGGAAATATAATGCCATTGCAGAAGAGAATCACCTCTGTAACGTATAAGCAAACAGAGCAGACGTGGAATCAGACATTTACTTGAGAATCTGTTAGTCATATCTTGCTGTACTCAGTTTGCAATGGTAAAAGGTGGGGTTATTAAGTAACTGGTTAACCCTTTACCTGATAGAGACACCTTTTAAGGCCTTTTAAGGCCTTTGGAAACAGAGTAGACCCAGATCAGACGGCTCCTGTAGGAGCCATCTGATGAGGGTCTGCTCTGTTTACTTGTGGCATTGTATAGTCCTGATCCATAGCCAAAACATTCAGTGTTCACTGTATACTATTATAAATAAGCATGCAATTAATACCCAGGATGACATTTTGTTCATGAATATTCATCAGGTAAAGGGTTAACTTGATTTTTATGAAAGTTCGTAATAATGATAACTACCATATGGATTCAGTACATCTGCACTTTGTAAGGATCCATCAGAAGATACACGAGTTGTAGATCTCTTTGTGTTTCTTTTCAGAGGATATATGAGAGTAAGGGGTTGGGGTGGTTATTTTCAATATTTTGTAGCCCATGGCTTTCCGTTCTTGTTTGTTAAGCTACAAATAGAGTCACAAGTAGAGAGTCTTTAGTGAATGTTTCTTTCTGATCATTTTATAAAACCCTATCCTGCTGAAAGAAAGGATGTAGGATGTATGCTCATAAGAATTACTATGCTAGTAGTTTTGAAGTTCAGCTCTATTTTGGTGAGTTAGAAAAGTTGTTAAATGTGAGCCTTGGCGAAATAAAGTTTAACTTCAAAACTACTAGCAAAGTAATTTATTTATCATGCAACACCAAGAAAAATGGAGAAAATGAAGAAAGAGAAAGATTGCTAAAGCGATTTTGTCCCCTGAATGATAACGAGTGCGATATACGTGACATCATATTGGCATGCAATGACGTCATCGTATTTCTTCTCTACAAATTAAAATTCTAACTCCATAGAGACACCTTTTAACACCTTTGCAAAACATAGTAGACCAAGACTGGATCATCGTCTACTCTGTTTACTTAGGAAACTATAAATCTGATTCTACAGTTTTTACCAGGGTCATTTTTAGCTCAACTATTCAAATAATAGTGGAGCTTTCCTACTCGCCCTAGCATCGTCGTCAGTGTCACACCTTGGTTAAGTCCACTTTTTGCCTTTAACCTTTGGAATAAAGCATTGAAACTTGGAACACTTGTTCAAAATTTTAAGCTTCATCTATAGGCAAGAGTACATAACTCTGTAAAGCATTTTGACAGAATTATGGCCCTTTTTAACTTAGATTTTTATGCCCCCATAGACGATAGTCGGGGGGCATATTGTTTTTGCCCTGTCTGTCTGTCTGTCTGTCTGTCTGTCTGTTTGTCTGTTTGTCTGTTTGTCTGTTTGTTTGTCAGCAACTTTAACATTGGTCATAACTTTTGAGCCAGTATAGATAGAGACTTGATATTTGGCATACATATGTATCTCATGAAGCCGCACATTTTGAGGGGTGACGTGTCAAGGTCAAGGTCATCCTTCAAGGTCAGAGGTCAAATATATGGGTCAAATCGCCGACTTTAACATTGGCCATAACTTTTGGACCAGTAGAGATAGAGACTTGATATTTGGCATGCTTGTGTATCTCATGAGGCTGCACATTTTGAGGGGTGACATGTCAAGGTCAAGGTCAGAGGTCAAGGTCAGAGGTCAAATATATGAGGGGGCATAGTGTTTCACAAACACATCTTGTTGGTTAAGGTCTCTGTTAAAGAATTTTGGTTAAGGTCTAGCTCTGTTAAAGTCCACTTATTTACAAAACCCTTTGAGATAAAGCTTTGAAACTTGGAAAACTTGTTCACCATCACAAATTCATCTGTAGGCTAGAGTACATAACTTTGTCAAGCATTATAACAGAATTATGGCCCTTTTTAACTTAGAATTTTTGGTCTTGATTTTATAGCCCGTTTTAACTTAGAATTTTTGGTTACGGTTTTTGTTAAGGTTCACTTACATGTATTTACATAACCCTTTGAGATAAAGCTTCGAGATAAAGCTTTGAAACTGGGAACACATCCCGTAATAGAATTTTTAACAGAATTATTGCCCTTTTTAAACTCAGGTTTTCTTTCATTAAAGATTTCAAAGAGATCCAACATCTTGAATGCTATTTAAGATATTTTACTGAGACTTTGAATACTTGCTTCTAGTATCACTGGACACCATTTTAGTCCACTATCAAGCATTTTTACACTAACAATATTGAAAATAGTCTAGCGTGCTGTCCTGTGACAGCTCTTGTTTTATTGTTCAAATACCTTGATCATTTTAAGCTAATTGATATCCATGTATACTTTATATGAATATTCATGTAGTAAAGGGTTAATAGAATTGATGGGAAAGAAACAGGAATGTGAGATTCTGATTGTCACATATACAGGCACAAGGCAGAACTAGACTGGCACAAACTAGTTCTGTAGCATCGTTATATATATATACCGGTAGATACTTCATAATTATAGCAAGTGGTAAGATATCATACATTAGCATCAAAATTATGTCATCAATGTCATTGTTATCCCATTAACTCTGCTACTATATTTTAGGTCTTGCACCATTACTATGCATTCAGACATTTTTTTTTTGTTTCTCTAAAATAGCAGTTTTCATCTTCTTAATTTAATGTTTTGTTAGCAAATTTGTTGCATAATACTTAACCCTTACAATGCTGAATTTTCAAATGGAGGATTCCAAAATTCAAATAGGTCAAGCTTATAGTGAATATTTAGGGATGTTTTCTAAAGAAAAGTGTAACATGACAAACAGTGCAGACCCTGATGAGAGCCCTAGGAGCCCTCTCATCTGGGTCTACACTGTTCACAAAGGACATTAGTGACTCCGGTCCCGCACTGTAAGGGTTAAAGATATATTATGCGCATTTTTCGTATTAATCAATCAACACCAGAAGATGTACAGGTATACATACAATGAAAATAATGCTTACAACCCATTTTCCGACAGGATATATTTGTTCAGCTAAATATTATCACTATCCGAATACTGCTAAATTCTTTAAAACGGGGATTTTGTACGGAAATCGGCGAACATCTTCAGCCAAGTTCTGAAAGAGTCCGATTCTATTTCGGAACAACGCTTTGAATATTAATTAGGTTGTTACCACATGTACAATGGCTGACACCGGTTGTTGGTCTACATAATAGATTTTATTCAGGAAAATAAGGCCATATGCCCATCTTACCACATATAACCAGATACATTGAATGATTATTTCGGGTATGTAAAAATTTGAATCTTACGACAGATTCTAGCCAATGGCGAAGGCTGTTCCGTTGGTTTCAGTAGCAATCCATTTTTCTAGTTTTTCGACACAAACAACCATTTACTGACCGTGCTGTTTAGTGTTAAATAAGTGTTAAGGTACATTGATTCCAATTCTGAAGTCAGTTCGAAACGCAAAATTTGTGGAAATTTGCGCAGCATACATCTTTAAAATTTGGTTAGTAAATAATGAAAAATCAACTTTGAGTATTTACCCAGGTATAGATCTTACTTTAACCCTTTTAAAGGGGAAAGGGCTCAGTATGAAAGCATTATACTTTGTGAGAGGAGTTTGAAATAGTGCAGACCCTGATGAGACAGCTCCTGCAGGAGCGGTCTCATCTGGGTCTTCACTATTTACAGGTAGGTATATTGACGTGAATAGCAAGCGAAGGGTTAAGCTACCGCCTACTTTACCCCTTTCCCCGTTAAATATTCATGCAAGCAATAATGACATCATGAATATTCATAATGGTACATGTATACATGAGGTTTTGGTATTTGTAGAAAATGTAGTCTGATCTATTATGATTTCATCAGCAAACAGAGCTTATCCTGATCAGACAGCTCCTACAGGAGATGTCTGATCTGGGTCTACTCAGTTTGCAAAGGCATCAAAAGGTGTCTCTATCAGGTAAAGGCTTAATACAAAATGAAAGTAATGCAGAAGCTTAACCCTTTACTCCATAAATATGCCTTTCTATCCCTTTGCAATCAGAGTATATCCAGATCAGACAGCTCCTACAGGAGCCATCTGACCAATGTCTGCTCTGTTTGCTTATGGTAAAATTTAGGTATTATTTTAGTTTCTTCCATGGCAAAAACATGTGTTCATGCGCTGTTATAAAAAAAAGAATCTAATTAATATTCATGATGCCATTATTTTTTACATGAATAGTCATGGGGTAAAGGGTTAAGGACACACTGCAGGTAGACTTATTTTGAGTGACTACTGTATGGAGGTTTTGCTGCAATTCACTGCCCAAGCCATTCAGAGTGATTTTATGAGGTGTTAGATTTTTACTAGTATTTCCAAGTAAATTTATCCAACATAATTATGTATTTTAAATGAGTTCAAATTTTATCTTGAGGGGTATCTCTGTAAGAATTATTTAATCATTGTGACTTTTGAAAAAATATTTGTGAAGCAGATAGTGCAGACTCTAACCAGATGTATCATTCTTCCCTGTTTGCCTATGTCCCTTGTAAGTCACATTTGGACAGTTTAAATGAAAACTAGAAAATCATATTCAAATGTTTCAAGTCTTCATTGTCAAATTGCAGATCTTCTAAATGAGGACCTGACTGACCTGTCACGCCAGATCTCTGACATTGATATCGAGAAGGAGATCTCCCTTGATATTGGAGGGGATTATGGTAAAGATAATGGGGACACTTCCGATAGGCTTGCCAGGAAGGATCAGCTAGGGGACGGATCAGGGTTACCTCCTTTCCCAGATCTTAGGGTCCTCAATCTGGCCTATAACAAGGCAAGTGTTAGCTGGACATGCAATTACTGCAGTAAACAAATTGTATCACACAAAATTAATCAGCATATCCTTATTTTCCGAAATATTTAGACACTAATTTTTCCCTTTTCCACAAATTTGTAAAGCTGAATAAATCAAGTTTCACCATTTTGATAACTTTTAATTAGACTGACATACATAGTAGCTAATACTATAGTACTGTTATGTTTCACTCCGTTGTGATGGGTCTATTGTGTACACAGATAGAAGAAGAGGAAGCACTACTGGCAGTAGCCGCCTGGCCAATGTTGATGGAACTGATCATACACAACAATCCTCTGACCACAGAGAACAGTGGAGATCCACCCCTGCTTCAAAGATTCCTTGGAGATAGACTTGGCATCAGGATTAGAAGGTGGGTTTAGTCATTTACCTCATGAATATTCATGTGAGAAATGATGATTAGATGATTGTTTTATAATGGCATATCAACAGAGGAGTTTTACATGGCAGAAACAATAGAATCAGATTTACATGTATGTTATTTTATAAGCAACCTCATGCAGACCCTGCAAGAGCCATCAGGTCTGGGGCTACTCCATTTGTAGAGGTGTTAACCGTTTCCCTCATATAAACACTTTTTCATGCTTTTGCAAACAGAACAGCTTCTGTAGGAACTGTCTGATCAGTGTCTGCTCTGTTTGCTTATGAAAGTATAATAGATCTGACTCTATTGTTTCTACCAATACAGTAAAACCCCTCTAAACAGAAATTCTAGTAAAGAAGAATTTAGATATTTTCAGGCAGGTGGCTGCTTAATGCAGAGTGATGCTTGACTTTCACCCTGCATTGAGCTGCTACCTATCTCCTATCTATTTATACTAAATTTAGCATCCAGTTTAGAGGGGTTTTACTGTACCAAAAAATCCTGTGTACACATGTCGCTTTTAAAATTCAGCTGATAAATATTCATTATTTTATTATTACTTACATGAATATTCAACAATGAAAGGTTAATAAAATGGCATACACATTGAGTATAGGGTTAGAAGGCCACTTATCTACAGCTATCAAGAATCAAATATGCCCTGAGGTAACTTTTTGCTTGAGACTGAGATCATTCTCAAGCATCTGACAACTCAGATACATAAGAATGAACTCAGACTCAGAACTTTTATAACCTCTGACCCATGTTTTTTCTAGCTTTGAAAAAGTATTGCTGAACTTTATAGGCAGTTGAAACTTAACTTGAATATCATTTTCACATGTTAGATAAAATTTTATAATTTTGTATATTTCAGACTGAAGGAACCTGAAGTTATCAAACCCACAATAGAAATCAAGGCAAAGAAATCCAGACATGTAAGATTGAATACTATATCTCTGCAATGGAAAAACATGTTTACACCTCAAAATATATTGAACATGTTTTTCTGATAATCTGGCATTTCCATGCCCTTTGCAGAGAAGACCCAGATGAGACAGCTTCTGTATGAATTGTTTGATCAAGGTCTACTCCATTTACTAATATGCTACAACTCTGATTCTCTACTATACAACTTTTTCCTTCATACAAACACTTTTTCATGCCTTTGCAAACAGAGTTGACCCATATCAGACGGCTCCTGTAGGATCCGTCTAATTCGGGTCTGCTCTGTTTACTTATGAACTTGTGATAATTCTCTGACTCTACTGACTACAGTTTCTACCAAAATTTCATGTGTACATTATGCCTTCATAAAAAATCAGCTAATGAATATTTATTTTGTCATTATTTCTTACATGAATATTGAACAGGGAAAGGATTAAGACAGCATCTATTGTACTTTCTAGGTTACCTCTGTAGTTCCAAAAATACCCAAAATGAATGTTGATGACCTGCTGATGCTTGAGGCGCCCAAACCTCCCAGTCAGCCCAGGCCTGAGAAAACCCGCAGTCATCTTGAGAGGCCCAACCTCTTGCCCCCCATACCAGCCTCACCCCTTGATGAATCACAGGGTGGGTCAAGGCAGAGGTCAGGGGTGAAAGAGGAGATAGAAGAGGAGGAGGCTGAAGGAGATGTCAGAAAACAGAATGTCAAAATGGAAGGAGATGCTTTCTTTATGACTCAGGTAAGGTAGAAGAGACTGACCAAAAATAGGACAGGTAGATGAACATCAAGTATCTAATTATGGGTTAGTAAGGCAGTGGTAGCTTAACCCTTTCCCTCATATAAATGCTTTTTCATGTCTTTGCAAACAGAGTAGACCCAGATCAGATGGCTCCTGTAGGAGTCGCCTGATCAGGATCTACTCTTTTTGCTTATGAAACTATAATAGATCTGACTCTACGGTTTCTACCAGTACTGAAAAAATCATGTGTACATATGCCATTATAAAAGAAGTTAATAAATATTTATGATGTCATAATTTCTGACATGAATATGCGATAGGGAAAGAGGTAATACAAGTCAAAAGTAATGCAGAAATGCCTTTTTCCCTGTGTTAAGCAACCACCTGCTTTTTGAGATTTCCTGTGTCCAATCAATATAAGATCACTTAACCCTTTCCCTCATATAAACACGCATTTGCAAACAGAGTAGATTTTAGGAGCCATCGGATCAGGGTTTGCTCTGTTTGCTTTTGACATGATATATATCTAATTCTACAGTTTGTGCCAAAGCAAAACATTTCTTGAAAATTTTATATGAATATTCATGATGTCATTATTTCTTAAATGAATATTGAACAGACAGACAAACAGTTTCTGCTGTTCAATATATATGAACCCTTCTGCTAAATATGACCTGACTTGGATTTGCAAACATCTTGGTTCCAGATGAGAATCAGTATCCATGCTTATAAAACTTTTTAGTTGAGTCTGAGTTCGTTCTCAAGTTTTTGATTGGTCAGATTTGAGCAGAACCTTATCAGATGGCTCCTACAGGGACTGTCTATTCTGGGGCTACTCTACTTGTATAGATGTAAATCAGAACATTTTCAAGAAATCATATATCCAACAAAACCTATGTTTGGTCTTCAAGACGATTCAAGATTATTTGAATACACACCTGTATCTATTGCTCTGTATTCATTAGGAATGTTTCAAAGAGACAATTCTAATAAGCAGTCACAGCTTATAGTTTGTAAAAGAAATAAGGACTTTTGCATTGAAATACTCCCTTTATCCTTTTACCTCATGAATCGTGACTGTGTGACAATGAAATTGCTGAAATTTTAAGAATGGCACTATGAGTAAGAGAACATTTTACCATAACAGAAACTGTTGAATCATATCTATATTATTTCGCCCTTTCTTTCATACAAATCCTTTTTCATGCTTTTGCAAACAGAGTAGACTCTCCTGTAGGAGCCGTCTGATCAGGGTCTACTCTGTTTTCTTATGAAATTATAAAAGATTGATGAATAATGTATAATTTCTACCAATACCAAAATTTAATTAGTACATAATTATAAGAAATACAGCTAATAAATGTTCATGATGTCATTATTTTTTACACGAATATTCAACAGGGAAATGGTTAATTAGTTAACACAGGACAGACACTGACCAGACAGTTCCTATAGGAGACATATGATCTGGGCCTGTTCTATTTTCAAAGGTATGAAAAGGGATTCTATGAGGTTAAGGGTTATATAAAGCTCCGAGTCTATCTGATCCTTTAACTAATGTTAACCCAAGTTTCCTGCATAATCAGGTTGATGGACAGGAGGAGGAAGAGGATAGAGAGAAGGAGAAAGCAAAGAAGCAGAAGAAAAAGCAAAAGAAGAAGCAAAGAGACGAGCGGTACAAGGGCTTTGAACTGTTACTTGATGCTGAGGAGGATCCAAACTACAACCCACCTAAAGGTAAACAGAATTATATGTATCCTTATACAGTTAAAGCTGTTTTAACACTTTCCCTGATATAATTATGTCTCCCCCCATATTTATATGGGGGAGACATATTGTTTTCGTGAGAGTTGTCTGTCTGTCTGTCTGTCTGTCTGTCTGTCTGTCTGTCTGTCTGTCTGTCCGTCCGTCCGTCCGTCCGCACTCACCAAAGGGTAGTTGTGTGACTTTTTCTAACTAGTCGCACAAGTAAAATCATTAACCTGGCCATCTCTTGTGACATTAACCTGGCCATTTCTTGTGACATTAACCTGGCCAGTTGTGGGACATAGGGTTAGGGTTAGGGTTAGCTTCCAGATCATTCTATTCCAAAGTTAGAGCCAAAAATAGTTTTACTTGTGGGACTAGTCCCACAAGAAAAGATCAAAGGAAAAAGTCACACAACTACCCATTTGTTAGGATGTCCGTCCGTCCGTCCGTCCGTCTGTCCGTCATACTTTTTGTCCGGACGATAACTTCAATATGCATGATGCCAGTTGATTGAAACTTCATATATGGTAAGAGCATAATGAGAGGAAGTGTCATGCACAAGGTCCATAACTCTTGCTTCACTAATATAGGAATTATTGCCCTTTGTAAAAAAAACCACAATTTTTTGTCAGGATGATATGGCACATGCCATTGGAGTGAAACTTCATACATGGAAAGATCATGATAAGAGAAAGTGTCATGCATAAGGTCCTTAACTCTGGCTTCAATAAATTGAGAGTTATTGCCCCTTGTACATTTGTTTAACGCTTTCTTGTCCGGACGATCACTCCTACATGGCTCTTGCCATCGTATTGAAACTTCATTCATGGAAAGAGCATGGTGAGAGAAAGTGTCATGAACAAGGGCCATAACTCTGGCTTCAATACTTTTGGAGTTATTGCCCTTTGTTACATTTTTTGTCCGATCAATAACTCCTGTTCGACTGATGCTATTGGAATGACATTTCATTTACGGAAAGAGCATGATGAAAGTAAGTGTCATGCACAATGTCCATAACTCTGGTATCAATATTTTTGGAGTTATTAGCTGTTATCATTTTTTTTTCTTGAAAAATGTGGTGTGGAAAGCGCATAATGAGGGGAAGTATCAATCATCAAGTCCATAACATTTTTAGTGATTTCTATTTACATATTGCTTTTATTACAGGGGAGACATCCGTTTTTGTGACAAAAACCTCTAGTTGCCTTTTCATGCCTTTGCAAACACAGCAGATGGCTCCTGTAGGAACCATCTGATTAGGCTCCGATCTGTTTGGTTAGATATGATTCTACAGTTTCTACCAATATATTAAAAAAAAGCCTTTGTACATATATACCATTATAAAAAATCAGCTAATAAATATTGATGGTGTGATTATTCCGTACTTGAAAAATCATGGAGTAAAAGGCTTATTGGCATGGTGTGTCATTTACCTGTATCAACACCAGCTTTTATAGTGATGCAATAGAGTTCATGATTAGGAATGTAGTGGTTATGGGTTGATTTCCATTCCTGACAGATATTTTACTATAGGGGAATCTCTGTTACAATGACTGCATGTGTGACTTGTTTTGGGAGTATGTCACAGTGTGTAGTAGTTTACCTGTATCAACACTTGTACAGCCTTGCTACGCAAGCCATTTTTTAACCCTTTCCCTGTTCTATGTTTGTTCCAAATTCCAAAACCTACTGAATATTCATGGACAAAATAGTTTTAATGAAATACGGAAACAGATCTTTAAAATTGCATTAGCAAACAAAGCAGACCCTTATCAGATGGCTCCTATAGGATCCGTCTGATCTAGGTGTACTCTGTTTGCAAATGCGTGAAAGTGTGTTTATATGGAGAAAAGGGTTAAAGTGATGTGGTTAAGTGCTTGACTAAGAATCTTGTAGTTATAAGTTTGATTCTCACTCCTGACAGCTACTTTTCTCTCAAGGAAACTGGTTATATAAGCATCCAATTAATGAATAGTAAGCAGGTGGTTGCTTATCACAGGATAAAAGCAATGCAGAAATTTTCTCATGTCTGTTTTCATGGTACTGTAATATGAGTGAAGATAAAAAGAGTTCAGAAATCAGTACAAACCTGGAATTGTCTCTTGATAAGGTTTCTCACCACATAACGTGAGATTCAGTTTTACTTATTTGGTACTTGGCATCTTTATCCAATTCCATTTTGCAGTTGTACTTTTCCCCATGATTCAGCTTGTATATGTTTCCATGACATTTGAATCCATTTGTAACATTTTAGATATGCATGGCAACATTAAAGCCCTGAAGTATGCCCTAGGGCATGAGCTGGTATACAGGGACCCCAAGGCCCGTTTGGACAGGATCAGCAAGCCCGTAGAGCCTTACAGAAAGGTATGGTATTAACTAGGGAGTATCAGTAGCAGTTTATAAAACGTTTATACCAATATGTTTCATATAACCTTATTCAAAATCATATCTCTTTACAAAGGTTATTCAGTGTCTAATTATTGGTCTTTAAAGTAGGTATCAGCTCACTGAAGTATAAAAACCATGCAGAAGTTATGCTCTCATTGGAGTTTCCTACATTACAGTAAAACCTCTCTATAATGGCCACTAAATTACATCAAGTACTTTGTGTTAAAGGCAGGTGGCTGCAGGAGCGTTCTGTTTTACTTTCACCTTGCTTTAAGCAGCCACCTGGCCTAAATACCAACTAATTAACACAATTTAGGGACCGTTATAGAGAGGTTTTACTGTACTTTCATTTGCAGTATGGGCTACAGCAACTTAGTTTTAAAGGATCCCATGTTTATAAAGTTGTTACTGTAGAGAGGTTCTACTGTATTTTGGAACATAGATCTGTTGATTTATGCTGAGGATGTATCTGTGACCTTGACCTTTGACCTCCGCCCGTCTGTGTGCATGTGTGTGTTGGGTGTGGGGTGTTCTGCGTAAGGTTTTATCTTGTATGTTGCATTAAATCTAACCTTTGAATTCGGGAAACGAGTGTGCTGTCAAACAATGCAGCCCCAGATCAGAGGGCTCCTAAAGTAGTTCTCTGATCAGGTTCTATCACAGCAGATTTAGTGAAAATCACACTGTGGATGCTGCCATATCTTATGGACATAATTCTAGATTGTTCTTGATCTTATTCAGACTGAGCAGAATCTAGGCCCACCCAGAGTGACCCAGGGAGAAAAGAAAGACAAGCTGCTGACAGAAATGAAGGAAAGGATCACCACAGAGGAGGCTGGATTGGATGATGTGCTGTACACCAGTGACAAACACCTCAGACGACGCTTCCCAGATGCCAACAGACTCTTATCTGAGGTATACTATTCATCAAATTCTATGTTTTTTTCACTACTTTAGTTACAATTTATGGAATTCTAAATATGTTTACTGCCCTGCTGTAAAAATGATTGTTTGTTCCAATTCTGTTCTGGTGCAGTTTTTGCCTTATTGGTTCAAGATTTCGAAGAAATATTGATGAGTTTCAAACAGCTTGGATCCTGATGAGACGCTGAATTACTCAGCATCTTATCTGGACTAAAAACATTTGCATTTAACCCTATCCTCAATAAATATGTCTTTCTATGCCTTTGCAAACAGAGTAGACCCAAATCAGACTGCTCCTATAGGAGCAGTCTTATCAGGGTCTGCTCTGTTTGCTTTCGATATATAATAGATAAGATTCTACAGTTTCTGACATAGCCAAAAATTACTGTTCCCAATTGCTATTATAAAAATGAATCTAATTAATATGCATAATATCATTATTTCTTTCAAGAATATTCACGGAGTAAAGGGTTAAGATCACTAGTCTTCTTGACCCATAGCACGCATAAGCTTAGCTCTTGAATTAGTGAATATTCATGTAAGAAACTATGAGCTGAAGTTTTACAAGGATATAGGAAACTAGAAATTTCAGGAACTTTAGAATCAGATCTTTATTATTTCTTAAGGAAAGCAGACACTGATCTGACAGCTCTTATAGGCGCTGTCTGATCTGGGTCTTTTCTGTTTTGCAAAGGTGTATAAAAGTGAGATTGTCTGGTAAAGTGATAGCAAAGGTAAAGAGATAGATAAAAATGTGCACTGTGGTACATATGTGTTTGTCTTAAAGACAATGCTGCATTTTGATCTGGGTCTACAATGTTTGTTAATTCCATTTATTTCATTCTTAACATTACTTATTATTTTCCGCATATTTATCATTCATCAAATCTTTACTCCTTATTTACACCTTTGCAAACAGAATAGACCCAGATCAGATGGCTATGTAGGAGCTGTCTGATCAGGGTCTGCTCTGTTTGCTTATGATATAGTATACCAGTAGATATGATTCTAGTTTCTCACAGGCGGGCGTGGTCGTGTGGTTAACGCGCTCGACTGCAATACCAGGGGTCATGGGTTCGATCCCTCGCCGGACCAAGTCCTTTGGACGAGACTATAAACCGAGGTCCGATGTATCAGTGCTTTACACTGGGCATCTAAAAGAACCAGAGAAACTCGGTCGATACTAATAGTAGGGCATCGGGCCCGGGTTTCTCTGTATCCTCTCCCCTCTCTCTGGGGCCGTCCAATTAGCCCATAGTGAGCAGAAACAGTCGTAAATCAACACAAGCAAACAAACAGTTTCTGCTTTGGCCCAAATTTCCTGTGTTCATGTGCTGTTATAGCATTTAATCTAATAAATATTCATGATGCCATTATTTCTTAAATGAGTATTCATGGAGTAACAGGTTTAAGGTTTTATTTTCCATTTTTCACTTTCATAGATACAACGGCGATACAATGCAGTTCGTGTGAACTCAATGAAAGAGGCCAAGGATGCAAGAAAACTACTGGCTGGTACCCTGCAGGAGGTCTCAAAGAAACCAGAGGGAACCAAACAAGTCAAAATGGAGGCTTAGGGTGTTGTGATGAACAAACACCAGTGAATTGCTAATATATTCCTATCAATAACTCCTGGCTGCTGATATTGAAACCTTTCTTATGTTTAACTGTGAAATTTTATTTGGAGGTTAAAATTATGTAAAGAAATTCTTTATGTTTTAGTTGTTCATGTACATGCCTTGTTGATGTACAACTTGAATTTTTTGTAGAATGACTTTTGCACATTGTGATTCTAGAAAAAGTTTTCATATACCTGAAGGAAGTATACATATACTATTGTAAGAATTCCAACACCCACTTTCCCCTCTCCACTAGCTTGAAAAGCTGGATAATTCAATTTGACAACATTTTGACAACTTTAACTTAGATTGACATAATAGCAAATAGTGTAGACCCTGATCAAACAGCTCCTGAAGGAGTCGTTTGATCTAGGCCTGCACTATTTGTCTATGCCAATCTGCAAAATTACTTGTGGAAATAGCTGTGATAGAAATTAATGTTTGTATCATTTTGTAAAAAGAATGCACATTTTTACATTGGAGTTTATCATGTAAGTTTAGCGTCTGTGATATTCATTTAGCTGATTATTTCATCACCCTAAGTATTCAGACACCCAATCTCACCTCACTATGTGTTAGTAAAACAGAGTAAGTCATTTTGGCAACATATTGACGATTTAACCCTTTCCTCCATAAATACGCCTCTGTAATATTCACTTCTTGAAACCATTGCGATAAATAGAGCATTTGCTCCATAAGAGCAAGTGCTCCATTTATCACAATGGTTTCAAAACTACACAATTCCAACATTTTCCTTTTCTTTAGTAAATGCACCTTTTCGGTAGATTTATTCAAAGAGATTGGGTCTAAAAATAGACTATGAGGGAATGGGTTAATTCAACTAACACAGTAGCAAATAGTGTAGATCCTGATCAGACTGCTCCTTCTAGAGCAGTTTGATCAGGGTCTGCACTATTGGCCTAAGTATTCTGTTTTGAATACTTTAGAGTATTTGTAGTTTCTGCCTGTATGTGTAAATGTGATCATATTTGGTTACGAGAGCTGTTAATTGTGGGGTATGTGCCTATATGTATAAAATCATTAAAATATAATAATTTTTTTGGACTGTGAAATTGTGATATTCTTGAGAAATTAATGTTCTAAATTGTTTTTGTGTCACCTGTTTTATGGTGGCGCCTGCTTAAGGAGTGCGACACTTTGGTATCTCTTCTCCACCATTTGTCTGCCCAAAGTCATGCTTTGTTTGTCATCACACATTTATTAACCCGTAACTCCATAAATATGCCTTTCTACACCTTTGCAAACAGAGAAGACCCAGATCAGACAGCTTCTGTAGGAGCTGTCTGATCAGGGTCTACTCCGTTTGCGCTTATGGCATACTATAGATCTAATTCAACAGTTTTTGTAAGCACCAAGAATTCCCCTTTTTAAATGTAACTATGGTGTCATTATTTCTTACATAAATATTCATGGAGTTAAGGGTTAAATGACGTTAACTCCTGTGGTAATTTTCATATTGCATATTTTGTGTGATAAAGATAAGGAAGGTCCATCTACAAGAGTGAAAGTAATTATCATATTTAGTACGGATGTGAATGTTTTAACACTTTACCTGAGATATACAATACACATGTATATACAGGTTACAATGACAATACAATATGCATCAGATGGATTTTTATAATAGCATATGAACATGGGAATTTGTGACCATGCCATAAACTGTCAAATCAGATCTTTATTATTCCATAAGCGACCAAAATGTATGACCATGGCAGAAACTGTAGAATCAGATCTGTATTATACCTTAAGCAAACAGAGATGCCTTTTCATGCATTTGCAACAGAGTAGACCAGATCAGCCAAATCCTGTAGGAACTGTGTGATCAGGGCCTGCTCTGTTTGCCAAAACCCTGTTCAATATTATTGTAAGAAATGATGCCATCATGAATATTAGTTAAACTGTAGAATCAGGTATATATTAGACCATAAGCAAACAGAGCAGATCCGGATCAGACGGCTCCTATAGGAACCACCCAATCTGGGTCTACTCTGTTTTCAAATGTGTGAAAAGGCGTTTATATGAAGGAAAGAGTTAGTCTCTCAATACAGTGATTTACAGCTTCTAACATTTTGTACTTTTTGAAAAACTTAACATTATAAATGAGGAAAATGTATTGGCATGTGCAAATACAGATCAGAGGGTTCATGTAGGAGCCCAGTCTAATCAGGGTCTGCACTGTTTGTTATTTAAATTCCAGCATCAAATTTAAGCCTATCATACTGAATGGACTTTACATACAGTTGAATCGTGGTGGGCCATTCTACTTTGAAAATTCAGCAATTATAGAGTTATCAGAAATTTGCCCATTGCATGTTAAGACACAGACAATTCTTACTCATTTTACAGTATTTCTGATTTTTATTCAGATTCAAGAATTTTGTGTTTATTCAAAATCATATTAAAAACAGAAAACAAAATGATTCTCTTTGTATATGATTCCTTGATTGAGAATATCATTTTCTATAATTTACCTTTTTAACTCTTTGTATATTAGCAGTGAATTTGTGATTACCTAACAGTTTGGCTCCAGATGACATGAAGTAACTGCACATCTCATTAGGATCGAAATTGTTAAGAGATTCAAACTGGTGTTTTATCCTATCCCCCTCATAGGCTATTTGTAGACCCAACCTCTTTGAATAAATCTACTCAAAAGGAGCATTTACTAGAAAAAAGAACATTTTTAGAACTGTGTAGTTTTGAAACCATTGTGATGGAGCATTTGCTCCTATGGAGCAAATGCTTTATTTATCACAATAGTTTCAAAAAGAGACTTTTGCAGAGGCATCAAAATGAGTCAATATGAGGGAATGGGTTAAGAGAATAGGAAGAAAATAAATATGAGAACTGTAATGTATAATATAAATGAGATATGCAATAACAAAATCAGCCTTAGTGACATTAAAATAGCGTAGACCCAGATCAGCCATCTCATATCTGATGAGGTCATTCTAGTTTGATTTGGATCTGCACTGTAAAGTCTGTTTGATAAATACTAGTATCTATATGCAGCATATGAAAATTTACTAGGTCAGAGACATATATATGCATTAAGGCTGGTTTTGTCATGAAGCTATTTAAATATTCAGAAAGCAGTTACTCCATATGCAAAGAGTTCTAATAGAAGTGTGCTTCGTAGGTTTTTCCTTGGATGGAACAATTTCCATTATTTCATGCACAGAACACCCAGATAGAACCACCGATGTAACCACAAGCCAGCTGGAAGGCTTCCTCACATGAACAACACAAATGCAGTTTGTTTATTGCATACCACAGTTATTTGGGATGCAAATTTTTTAGAAATATATCACTGCTCCTTGATATAAGCGTGCTTCTTTTTAATTGGACCATTATTATCTAATCTAAATATTTTATCTCATGATTTGTTTGTTTGTATCAAGTTGTTTTTGCTTCAATAGTATTTCAGTCATATTGCGACGTATTGCTATTTATAGGTGGAGGAAGACCCAAAAAGTGTTCTGTCCACTGAACAAATTCATTAATTGCATTGTTTCGAGCACAGAACACCCATGTAGAACCACCAACCTAATGCAAACCAGCTGGAAGGCTTCCTTACATGAAAAATCCAAATGCCCTGACCAAGATTCAAACAACAGCGGTGAGGGCCTAATTGTTGAAGAACATAACCACTCAGCTATGAATAATTTTGTAAGAAATAATATCATGAATAGGTCATAACATTAGACCATGCCATGCCCTATGATATTGTGACAAGTTTGGTGATAATCAAATAGAAACTTCTAAGGTTAGATAGCAGTAGATAAAATTTTGTAACATTGACTGAAAGGATAAAAAATGCTTAAATAAAGTGATTTGTAAGACAGCCTGTCAAAAGTTGGGTGTATAAAAAAAGCTCACAAAACTCTAGTAATTAACCCTTTACCTGATAAATACACCTTTAACACCTTTGCAAACAGAGCAGACCAAGATCAGACAGCTCCTGGCTCCTGTAGGAGCCGTCTGATCGGGTTCTGCTCTGTTTGCTTATGAAATAATATAGATATGATTAATCCTTTACTCCATAAATACGCCTTTGCAAACAGAGTAGACCCAGATCAGACATCTCCTATAGAGCCGTCTGATCAGGTCTGCTCTGTTTGCTTATGGAATTATATAGATCTGATACTACAGTTTCTGCCATGGCCAGATTTTAATGCGTCCATGTGCCATTATGAAAATTATCTTACTAATATTCATGATGTCATAATTTTTCTCATAAATATCCATGGAGGAAAGGGTTAAACAGTTTCTGCCATGGCTAACACTTCGTGTGTTCACATGCAATTATAAAAAATCAGCCAAGTAATACTCATGATCTAATTATTTCTTACATTAATATTCATATGGTAATGGGTTGAAACACAAGTCTAAAATATCAAAGTAACAACTTTTATCCATTCACCATACAACTGTCCACATTGTTACAATGCAGTGACAATATATAACCAGTTATGCCAAGTTTCCAGCAGAAGGTGTGCTTCTACCTTTGAATGCAGTAGTTTTAACCCTTCGCTTGCTATTCACGTCAATATACCTACCTGTAAATAGTGAAGACCCAGATGAGACAGCTCCTACAGGAGCTGTCTCATCAGGGTCTGCACTATTTACAAGTTGATTGTGCAACCAGTGCACCCCAAAGCAGTGATTGCACAGCGAACTACTTGTACAAAGTGAAGATATAATAATTAACTCTTTGCACGCTAGCGACGAAATTGTGATTACCTATGCAAACAGTTTGGATCCAGATGAGACGCCACATAATGCGGCGTCTCATCAGGATCCAAACTGTTTGTCATCTTGACCATATTTTTTGCAAAACAAGAGGGCCAGAATGGCCCTGAAGCGCTCACCAGACAATCAGAGGAGAAGATTTTCAAAATTTTCACTATATGTTTCTATGGAAAACTAGCCGGCCCTGGGGCGGGCCAATTTTGACCCCAGGGGCATAATTTACATAACTTTTGTAGAGGACTTAGACATGATGCTATGAGCCAAATATGAAAGCTGAGAACCTTTCAGTTTCATAAGATTTTCAAAGTTTGCTCTATATGTTTCTACTGAAAACTACCCACCCCTGGGCAGGGCCAATTTTGACCCAAGGGCCATAATTAATATAACTTTTGTAAAGGACCTGAAGATGATGATACATGAGTTCATATCATTATTCAAATCTTAACTTATTTTTAACCCTTCCCATGTTCTATGTTTATTCAAAATTTCAATATCTACTGAATATTCATGGACAAATTAGTTGTAATGAAAAATAGAAAGTGTAGCCATTTTAGAAAGTAATGAAAAACATCTTTCAAATTCCATTAACAAACAGAGTAGACCCTAATTAGACAGCTGCTAATAGAGCCGCCTGATCTGGGTCTGCTCTGTTTGCAAATGCATGAAAAGGCATTTATATGAGGGAAAGGGTTAAGTAAACATATTATAAGTACATTGTATATTGTACACAAAAATGGAAATAATTTAATGCAATTTGCACTATATAATATCATAAGTAAACAGAGCAGATTCATCATATGGCTACTAAATGAGCCACCTAATCTGGGTCTACTCTGTTTGCAATGGTTCAGAAATGCATAATTATGGAGCAAAGGGTTAATTGTCTGTGAAATAGGCCAGATCTAAAAATATCAGTTGTCTACCAAGAAGGGAGGCAACCCAGTTGTTATCAAAAGTGCAAAGGGAGACCTAGCACAGTTTGGATTCTGATCTGACGTATGTGTAACTTCAAATTACATATGTGTCAGATCAGAATCCAATATTGTACTTCATAATTGTTTTGTACAAGAGAGTTAATTGTAAGATTGACATGTATTAAAAAACGATGTGAACAATCTTAGACAAGCAGACAACAATTCTGAAGCAGATAATACTGATACTGATAAAGAATGCTACAGCATAGAACACTTGACTTGTATTCAGCTAAACTTCACAAAAGATATACTGATAAGACTCTATATTGATATCTGAGAGCTTAATGCAGGACATAGATATGCAAAGAGCATTTTGAGAATTATCCACTTAGTTTTCTCAATCTAAAATGAGTGTTTGTTATTTATTTGGCTAAACACAATTTCTACTCTACTGATTAGACTAAGGGTAAAACCACTGGAACTGGCTATAAAAACTAGGTCAGTCTCAGTGGACAGGGTTGTAGGAGAAACCTTTAGCCGCAGTTTCTGAAGTGAAAAAGCCAATTTTAAAGTTTAACCCAAAGGGCAGGACCAATTTTAACCTCAGAACTATGATATTAACACAATTCTTTAAGGTAAACTAAGTTAATCCATACACCAAATATCTAAGCTCTGGGACATGTAGTTTTTGACAAGAAGATACTAGTGTTTAAGCAGCAGTCAGATATGGAAAACTTGCCACCCCTAGGGCGGGGCCAATTTTAACCCCAGGGACATGATTTATATAACTTTTGTAGAGGACCTATAGGTGATGCTATGTGCCAAATATCAAAGCTGAGAACCTTCCAGTTTCAGAGAAGAAGATTTTCAAAGTTTCACTATATGTTTCTATTGAAAACTTGACACCCCCAGGGTGGGGCCAATTTTGACTCCAGGGACATAATTTATATAACTTTTGTAAAGGACCTATAGGTGAAGCTATGTGCCAAAGATGAAAGCTGAGCACCCTATAGATTCAGAGGAGAAGATTTTTAAAGGTTCAAATTGTTGACGACGGACGACGAACGACGGACGACGCACGACGCACGACGCACGACGCACGCCGACGGACGACGGACATCAGGTGATCACAATAGCTCACCCTGAGCACTTTGTGCTCTGGTGAGCTAAAAAGAGAGAAAAAGTTTATTTTAAGAATTGAAGCAGACGACAATCGCTGCAGACGAAAAATTACTTAGTGTGCAAAGAGTTAAACAACAGGGCATAGGTAAAGAAGGAGAAATGTACTTTAAAATTCAGCAAGAGAAGGGTTAAAGTGGAATGGTCCAGCATTGATTAGCCCTTTCCTTCACACAAGCACTATTTCAGCCCTGTGCAAATACAGTAGAACCAGAGCAGATGGCTCCTGTAGAGGCCATTTGATCATGGTCTGCTGTGTTCATTTATGAAATTATAATTAACTCTTACAGCGCGGGACACGAGTCACTAATGCCATTTGCAAACAGTGTAGACCCAGATGAGAGGGCTCCTAGAAGAGCCCTCTCATCAGGGTCTACACTTTTTGTCATTGGACACTTTTCTTTAGAAAAATCCCTAAATATTCACCATAAGCTTGACCTATATATATTTTGGAATAGTCCATTTGAAAATTCAACATAGTAAGGGTTAATCTCTGACTGTACAGTTTCTACCAATACCGACACATCCTAAGTACATTATGCCATTATAAAATTACACCTAATTCATATTTATGTTGTCATCATTTCTTACATGAATAATGGAACAAGGAGAGGGTTAATATGAGAATCCATTTAATCATCAAGGGCTACATTTGTAAAAAGATTCTGAATAAATACAGAACATACCCTGATCAGAGGGCTCCTATAAGCTCTCTAATCTGGGTCTTCATTATTTGCAAATGCCCATAAACTTGTTTCCCTGCATTCAAAGGGTTCAAACGGGTACAAATTTCAAGTATTTCTGTGTAGTTGTGTACATCTCTGCACTAAAGGAGTGCATAATTATGAGGTGTAAGTTTTTCTTTCATAGTAAATTGAATCTTCAATATTGAAATATTGAAACTCGGACTAGTAGAATCTTTGACAGTGCTGAATGTTACTTTAGATCTGTTGCCACACCATCAGATAAAGAAATACATTTTACAATATAACCAGGATATCTGACACAATTTGGTATCAGCTGAGACAGTCAGGTAAGGCAGTGTGTTGGGTAAATCAAGCTTAAATCTTTCCGTTGTGAACTTATCACTTCATAAATATCCATTCAAAGAATTTTTGTAATGCCACATTAACAAGGAAAAGTTTGGCCATGAAAGTAACTGTAGAATGAGTGCTTTAAAATTATTAAGCAGACAGAGGAAACCCTGATCAGAAGATTCCTACAGCAGCCATTTGATCTGGATCTACTCTGGTTGCAAATGTGTTTAGTTATACCTATGAGTTCAAGGGTTAATCCTCTACTCCATAAATATACCTTTTTATACCTTTGCAAACAGAATAGACCCAAATCAGACAAAGCCTTCTGAGTCCATGCTTATAAAACGTTTAGTTGAGTCTGAGTTCGTTCTCAAGTTTTTGATTGGTCAGATTTGAGCCTTTGGCTCAAATCTGACCAATCAAAAGCTTGAGAACTCAAATCTGACCAATCAAAAGCTTGAGAACGAAACTCAGCCTCAACTAAAAGCTTTATAAGCATGGAGCCTGATCAGGGTCTTTGATGCTGTTTGGGTTTGAAATCATATAGATCTGATTCTACAGTTTCTGAAATCGCCAAACTTTTCTGGGCTCATGTGGCATTATAAAACCTATTGGATAAACGCAAGTATTTGATTAACCCTTTACTTCATGAATATTTATGTAGGAAATAATGAATATTAAATAGATTACTTTTTATAATGGCACATGAACACATGAAGTTTTGGCCATGACAGAAACTGTAAAATCATATTTATATTATTTCATAAGTAAACACAGCAGACCTTGATCAGATGGCTGCAATAGGAGCTGTCTGCTATGGGTCTACTCTGTTTGTAAAGGCATAGAAAGGTGTATTTATGGAGTAAAGGGTTCACACTTTACTTCAATTTTGTTTTACAGAGTAGGTAGTGATCAGATCACTCCTGTACAAAAAAATCAATCTTTATAATTGTAATACAGTAAAACCTCTCTTAACCGGCCGTTAAATTTAGTATGAATATCTGTCTTGGAGACAGGTGGCAGCTTAATGCAGGGTGAAAGTCATGCAGAAAGCTCCTAGAGGAGCTTTCTGCATGACTTTCAACCTGCATTAAGCAGCCACCTACCTAAAAGTGTCTAAATTCTTATCTACTAGAATTCCGGTTAAGAGAGGTTTTACTGTAGGTGAACTCTTTGCAGACAATACATACTTAGTGTACAAAGAGTTGACACTGTACCCCATATACAGTTGATCTTCGACATCTCAAACTTCAAGGGACCATACAAAATAGTTGTAGATAACAGAGGTTCGAGTCATCTGATTTATAACCTGACCAATATCTCAAGTTCACAGCTTAATGCAGGTCTAAAGCAAAATATTTTAGAACAATTCTGTATTGAAAATTTTGATATCGAATTTAAACTGTACGCACCTTTTACGCCTTTGTAAACAGAGTAAATTTGCAGATCAGACCTGTAGGAGCTGTCTGATCAGGGTCTGCTCTGTTTGTTTACAGAATTATATAGATCTGGTCCTATAATTTTTATCTCAGCTAAAAATCCCTTGAAAGTGTTACATTATAAACATAAGCTGATGATTATCAATGAAGTGATCAATTCATGCATAAATATTCATTTATAGGGAAAGGATAAAGAATGAAGAACAGGAAATTGATACGGCAAATACGAACAAAACAACAGCATTTTTAATGCAAACAATTTTGAAAAATAAAATTAAAAGACTGTGCTATCTTTCATTTGAATTTCTTATTTCTTAGCCCTTTATCTGATAGGAGTACCTATAGAAATGCCTTTGCAAACAGTAGACCAAGATCAGATGGCTGCAGTAGGAACTATCTGGGTAGACCAAGATCAGATGGCTGCTGTAGCAACTATCTGGGTAGACCAAGATCAGATGACTGCTGTAGGAACCATCTGATGAGGGTCATCTCTTCTGGAATACAGTAGAACCTCTCTATAACGGCCACCAAATTGTATTGATTAGTTGGTATTGAGGGCAGGTGGCTGCTTAAAGCAATGCGAAAGTATAACAGAACCCTCCTACAGGAGCGTTCTGTTTTACTTTCATCTTGCTTTAAGCAGCCACCTGCCTTTAACACAAAATACTTGATGTAATTTAGTGGTCATTATAGAGAGGTTTTACTATAGATCTGAAGGTACAGTTTCTATCATTGTAAAAACACTAACCAGGTAGTGAGTAGCACAAAATGATCATGTAGGATTATATTTTCAACTAAATGTTTTCGGCATTTCAAATGCCTTCATCAGGGTACCTATCATTCTATCATATATATTTCTATCATTATAAAAATCTCCCTTGTTCATGGTACCACTATAGAAATTGAATTAATGAATAATCCCAATCTTATTATTTATTGCAGAAATATTTATAGAGTAAAAGGTTAATCCTCTACTCAATGAATATTCCTAAAGGAAAATATGATATTATGAATATTAATTGGCTGAATATTTACAATGAAATATAAACACAGGAGTGTTTTGGCCATGGCAGAACCTGAAGAATTGGCTCTTTATTATCTTACACATAAAAAGAGCAAAGGCATTCAAAGGCGTATTCATGGAGTAAAGAATTAACCCTTTCCTTCGTTAATAAGCTTTGCCATGCCTTTGCAAACAAAGTAGACCCAGATCAGACAGCTCTTTTATCTACTCTGTTTGTTTATGGAATTATATAGCTCTATTTATACAGCTTCTGTGTGGATTAAAAATTCCTGTGTTCATCTGCCATTATAAAAATCGTTTTAATTAATACACATGATGTCATTATTTCTTACATGAATATTCATGAAGTAAAGGGTTAAACAATGTACAGGGTTCTACACTGGTGTGCCATCCTCTTTAGCAGGTGGGTCTTCACCATCTCGCGGACTGAGGTCATCTTTACCAGACCCTTTCTTGGCCCCTTGTCTTCGTTCCATTGCTTTTCTGGGGTCATAAATGGCACGCTCTGGTCTTTCCTGAAATGAAAGAGATGTTTGTCTATTTAACCCTATACTCCATAAATATGCTTTTTCAATGCCTTTGCAAACAGAGTAAACCCAGATCAGATGGGAGTAGTCTGATCTGGATCTGCTCTGTTTACTTATGATATAGCTATCTTTCTATTGTTTCTGCCATGGCAACACAATGTCATTCTTGTGTCCATGTGCTATTCTAACAATTAATCTAATTAATATTCATGACGTTATTATTTCTTACATGAATATTGATGGAGTAAAGGGTTAAATTACATGTATTTAACTATGTGGGGAATAAACTGGGTTCATCTGAATAAAATGTTGATGGACAAATGGATGGAGGACAAGTGGTGAACTATCATGTGAGCTAGTTAAATGCATTTCTTCAAATATTCAGTTTCCTTTCTGGTAAATGTTGGTTGGTTGTGTTGATTAACGTCTGTTTCTGCAAACTATGGGCTAATTGGATGACTCAGAGAGAGGGGAGCAGATACAGAGAAACCCATGTGCGACGGCCTTACTCTTAATATCGACAGAGTTTCTCTGGTTCTTTCTCTGATGCCCAGTGTAAAGCATGGTTACTTTGTCCTGTGGGGGATCAAATCCAGGACCCCTGGTATGGTGAATGTATCTATTAGTTCTTTCAAAACTATAGACCAAGATTTCATGAACTTTGAAAACAGTTTGAATCTAGATGGGATGCTAATTAATTTAGCATCACTGGATTTTTATTTAACCCTTTCCTTCATATAAACTCCTTTTCATGCATTTGCAAATGGAGTAGACCCAGATTAGAAATACTTCTGTTGGAGCCATCTGATCAGAGTCCACTCTAGATTGTACATTTTCTTACAATACCATACATTCATGTGTAGACATGCCATTATTAAATAGTCATGTAGTCATTATTTCTTACATGAGTATTCAACAGGGAAATGGCTAACCCTTCGCTTGCTGAATTAAAAATACATTTCTCCTTCTTTACCTATACCCTGTTGTATAATTACAGACATCTTCACTGTGTACACGTATTTCGCTGTGCAATCACTGCTGTGGAGTGCACTGGTTGCACAATAAATTTGTAAATAGTGCAGACCCTGATGAGACAGCTCCTGCAGGAGCTGTCTCATCTGGGTCTTCACTATTTACAGATAGGTATACATTGTATTAACGTGAATAGCAAGCGAAGGGTTAATCCTTTCTTACATATACATGCCTTTGCAAACTGAGCAGACCCAGATCAGATGGCCCCTACAGGGTCTCTTCTGTTTGTTTATGATTTGCATACATCTGATGAGAACTACAGTTTCTGCCAAAGTTGAAAAAGCCTGCATTCATATAGACTACAATTACAAAAATTCAGCCAATAAATATTCATGACATCATTATTTCTGCCATGATTATTGAACAGATAGAGGGTTAAAGGAAAGGGAAGAAAAATGTACTTCACAGTCAGGCATGCATAATAATAGTCCCAAAATATAAGTGTCTTTTAACCTTTAGCCTGCTGCTGGCGGATGAATAATTACCTTTGCAAACAGTTTGGATCCAGATGAGATGCAGAGTTACTCAGCATCTCATCAGGATTCAAACTGTTTATACTCTGACTGTGCTGTTGAAAAGAAATGCAAGATAAATGAACAGTGACAACTGAAATCGATGATATTTTCTACAAACAAAATTCTTCTCAGCAAGTTAAAGGTTAATGCTAATCTGTCCATCTGCAGCTGGACCTTCAAAAATTTAGAAGAAGAAGAAGAATATTTTTGGTAATATTCTTTCATAGAAGGATGCACAAATGTTGAAAATTCATTCATATATTTCTAAATTTTCATTTTCAATTGGTCAAAATAATTTGTAACAATAACATCAACATATTTTTTTCACTAAAACAAAACATTCTGATATTATATATAATATTTATAGATCCAAGTAATCTTTTTTGATAGACATTTTAAAATATTAAAAAGAAATAGACTGCAGCATAATAACTTGTAATTACCTCCCTTTTACATTACCCTTTTCTCTTCTATTTATAATGCAATTGATCCAAATATCCATAACAAAACTGTAATTTAATATTATGTATGAAAGTTTGATACACATTTAATCCCTTTCCCTCATATAAACGTGTTTTCACGCATTTGCAAACAGAGAAGACCCAGATCAGACGGCTTCTAGAGGAGCCGTCTGATCAGGGTCTGCTCTGTTTGCTAATGGAATTTGATAGATCTGTTTCTTTAGTTTCCAAATTGGCTACAATGTTCTACCTTCCATATTTCATTACAACTATTTTGTCCATGAATATTCATTAGGTATTGAACATTGGAATAAACATAGAACAGGGAAAGGGTTAAAATTAAAGGGAAGGAGTTTCTATTTCTTCATCAGATATTAGAACCTTCAGGAGAAAACAGTGTTGGTATAGAGACTAAGACTAGTGGCTGGTCATAAGCTTCTATTAGCCTACTGACAGACAATGGTTAGGGTCTATCCTGTTTTAAGTAGTTCTGTAGTGGCAACTTGATCCTTTCAATACAGGGAAAACAAGCTAGCTGTTATTTGCAAACCATGTAGACCTAGATCAAAGGCTCCAAGAAGAACCCTCGGATCAGGGTCTGCAGCTTCCTCTTGCAAATTATACTTTTCCTTAATTTACTGAATGGACTTTAACATTAAGCAATGATAAATCATTCCAATTTGATATTTCACCATTCAAAAGATTAAACAAACATTTTAAATGCAGGAGGCTGCTCAATGCTGAATGAAAGTAATGCTGAAAGCTCCCATAGTTTTCACCATAAATATTCAATCACCCATTCTTCCTCCCCCACTTGATTCTTGACATCATTTTGATAACTTTTACATCGTAGCAAATAGTGTAGATCCTGATCAAACCGATCTTTCAGGAGCAGTTTGATCTTGGTCTGCATAATTTGCCTATATCATTTGATATGTACAGCATTAACCCTTTCCTCCATAAATATGCCTTTCTCCACCTCTGTAAAAGTCATCTGTTGAAACCATTGTGAGAAATAGAGCATTTGCTCCTATAGGAGCAAATGCTCTATTTATCACAATTGTTTCAAACTACAAAATTCTAATATTTTCCCTTTCTCTAGTTAATGCTCCTTTTCGGTAGATTTATTCAAAGAGGTTGGATCTAAAAATAGCTATGGTTTAAGTAACTAAACACTTGGCTTCTCAACTGGTTCAAAACTGTTTGCATAGTTAATAACCCTTTACTCTATAAATATTCATGTAAGAAATAATGATATCATGAATATTAATTAGATTAATTGTTATAAAAGCTCATGTCCACAGGAATTTTGGCCATAGTAGAAACTGTAGAATCATATCTATATTATATTATAAGCAAAGAGAGCTGACCCTAATCAGACGGCTCTTACAGGAGCTGTCTGATCTAGGTCTGCTTTGTTTATAAAGGCATAAAAAGGCGTTTTAATGGAGAAAAGAGTAAATCTGCTGAATAATTAAAACTGGCTTCTCCCTTTCCGAATATTAATGAAACAAAAACTTTAACACTGAAGAAAATTATTTTTATGACAAACAGTGCAGACCCCAATCAAAGGGCTCCCTCAGAATCAAATGGGATCTATGGAAAAAAACAAGCATTTGGAAAACTGTGACTCTCTGCCAACTGACTCTGAAACTTCACATACCCAAGTTACCTCCGGGGGACAGAGCAAACAAAAAGCGGGACAAATGGATTGATAAACTGGCAAGTACTTCTTTTAAACTATTTTTGGGAAGTATTGTCAAAAAGTGTCTTTGCTATTTTTTATATGAGGTTATTCAATGTCTATAGTGAAATATATCAAAAGTACTTCTATAAACACATTTTCACGCATTTGCAATGAGAGTAGACCCAGATCAGATGGCTATTATAGGGTCTGCTCTATTTGCTTATGGAGTTTGATCGATCGATTTATTTAGTTTCTAAAACGGCTACAATGTTCCACCTTCTATATTTCATTATACACAAAGTTTACCTATTTTTTCCATGAATATTCAGTAGGTATTGAAATTTTGAATAATATACAACAAGGAAAGGGTTAACTCTTTCCCTTTTGTGAATATTCATGCGTGATAATAAAATACAGTAAAACCTCTCTATAACGGCCACTAAATTGTGCTAATTAGTTGGTATTTAGAGCACGTGGCTGCTTAAAGCAAGGTGAAAGTAAAACAGAATGCTCCTTTAGGATGCTTAAAGCAAGGTGAAAGTAAAACAGAACGCTCCTATAGGATGCTTAAAGCAAGTTGAAAGTAAAACAGAACGCTCCTATAGGATGCTTAAAGCAAGTTGAAAGTAAAACAGAACGCTCCTATAGGATGCTTAAAGCAAGGTGAAAGTAAAACAGAATGCTCCTATAGGATGCTTAAAGCAAGTTGAAAGTAAAACAGAACGCTCCTATAGGAGCGTTCTGTCTTACTTTCACCTTGCTTTAAGCAGCCACCTGCCTTTAACACAAAATACTTGATGTAATTTAGTGGCCGTTATAGAGAGGTTTTACTGTAGTGACACTGTGAATATGTATCAGCTGAATTTTCAAAATGGTACATGTACATGAGTACAGGATAGTTTGAGTTTGGCAGAAACTGTATAATCACATCTATATAACTTCACACGCAAACATAGCAGACCCTCATCACTCCTTATCACTCCTACAGGAGCCATCTGATCTGGGTCTACCCTGCTTGTTAAAGTGTGAAAAGGCATCTTTATGCCAGAAAGAATTAATGAGGCTAAATAACTGATTTACCATTCAAGCTGAAATTGACAATATCTAATATACATAATTATGTTATTAATAAAAAAAAAAAAGGCGACAAAAATAATGAATGCTGTAAAATGATGCAAAAATAATACAAAAAAAAGAGATTTATTTTCAAAGTATGAAGCTAAATTCATCACATGGCAAAATTACAATAATCAAGACAAATTATTGAAAATGCATAAATATCAAGACAAAATCAGTATTAACCATTCCTTCATATAATCGTGTTTTCACACATTTGCAAACAGAGTAGACCAAGATCAGACGGCTCCTATAGGAGCCATCTGATCAGAGTCTGCTGTTAGCTAATGGAATTAAATAGATCTGTTTCTTTAGTATCTAAAATGGTTACAATATTTCACCTTCCATACTTCATTATAATTATGTTGTCCATGAATAATCAGTAGGTATTGAACTTTGGAAATATATAAACAGGGAAGGGTTAACCCTTTACTTCAGAAATATTCTGTGAGAAATAATGAAATGATAAATATTAAAGATGTATGCTGCGCAAATTTCCGCAAATTTTGCATTTCAAAATGACTTCAGAATCGGAATCTATGTACCTTAACACTTATTTAACACTAAACAGCACGGTTAGTAAATGGTTGAATATGTCGGAAAATTTAGAAAAATAGATAGCTATGGAAATCAATGGAACAGCGTTCGCCATTGGCCGGAATCTGTCGTAAGATTCAAATTTACATACTGGAAATAATCATTTGATGTATATGTAGGCCAACAACCAGTGTCAGCCATTGTACATGTGATAACAACCTAATTAATATTCAAAGCATTGTTCCAAATTAGAATCGGAGTCATTCAGAACTTGGCAAAAGATGTCCGCTGATTCCTTACAAAATCACCATTTCTACTAAGGAGACTCCTTTTAAAGAATTTAGAAGTATTCGAATAGCGATAGTATTTAGCTGAACAAATATATCCTGTCGGAAAATGCTTTGTAAGCATTATTTTCATTGTCTGTTTACGTGAACAGCTTCTAGTGTTGCTTGTTTAACCCATTCCCTCATATTGACAACTCTTGACGACTCTGTAAAAGTCACTATGTGAAACCATTGTGATAAATAGAGCATTTGCTCCTATAGGAGCAAATGCAATATTTATCACAATGGTTTCAAAGTACAAAATTCTAAAATTTTCCTTCTCTCTAGTTAATGCTTCTTTTCGGTGGATTTATTGAAAGAGGTTATATCTAACAAGAACTGTCCGCAGACAGCGCGCTCCACTTTCTTTAGTGCTGGATAGTGTACTGGAAGTCTAAGTCAGAAAGGGCAGATAACTATAGCAAAATTATTTTTAGGGTTACCTGCCCTTGTGGAATGGGTCCCCCTTGTAATAGTTAACATGCATACAAAATTTGAACCAAATATCTTGGACAGTTTCTGAGACATGGACCTGAACATAAAACTTAACCAACAATGAAAATTCTAAGTCGAAAAAGGGGCACAACTATGGCAATATTAATTTTAGGGTTACCTACCCTTGTGAAATGGGTTCCCCTTGTGATAGTAAACATACATACCAAATATGATCCAAATATCTTTGATGGTTTCTGAGAAAAGGACCCTAACAAAAAGGTTAACCGACGCCGACGAGAGGGTCATGACAATACCTCCACTTTTTGAAAAAGTGGAGCTAATAAAAAATAGCCTATGAGGTAATGAGTTAATACGAAAAATGCACATGATACATCTTTAATTATATAAATCTTTAAAAAGGCACATGGACACAGACATGGTTGGCAATGACAGAAACTGTAGAATAGCATCCATAGCATTCCATAAGCAAACAGAGCACTCTATTCAGATGACTGCTACATGAGTTATCTGATCTGGATCTACTCTGTTTGCAAAGGTATTAAAAGGCTTATCTACAGAGTAATGGGTTAAATGTATGCATATCAAAGGTGCTTTCTAACAATGCACAATTAATCAAGTACAGTGCTCCCTCTCTACAACGACACCCTTTGGGATACGAATATTGTATGTGTTGTTCAGAGGGAGTTGTTATAGGGAGGGAAAATCAAACATAATTAGCTTGTTTGCAGAGCCCCAGATAAGGTGTATTTCGAGAACTAAAACCGTTATGCCTCCATCAAACCCTATGTTGTGACCACTCTTTAGAATCGTCACAAAGTGACGATTCTAAAGATTGGTCACAACATAGGGTTTGATGGAGGCATAAAGAAATTACGATGGAAAAAAGTTGTTTCTGGAGCCTTGTTGTTTCGGAAACAGTGACATGCGTTGTTGTAAGGAGGGAATCGTTATTGAGAGGGCCGTTGTAGGGAGGGAGCACTGTAATGCAATATGGATGCTGCAAGTAAAGAGGGAGAAAGACAAACAAGGGTGAGAGGAAGGGGGGGGGGATAGTTTAACAGTCAGAATGCACTCATATGAAACTTTACTCTTATTAGATGACAATCATTTTATATAATAGAGTAGATCTGCTGGATGGGACAGTTCTTTTTAATTTTCTTTTCCAAATAAAAAACATCAGACCCAAGGTGATGTTCAGACAGAGTACATCAGGAGCATAGATAAGATGCCTTATTTGAATCTTTTCTTAGGAACATCTCCGTAACTCTTTCCCTCATATAAACGTGTTTTCACGCATTTGCAAACAGAGTAGACCCAGATCAGACGGCTCCTAGAGGAGCCGTCTGATCAGGGTCTGCTCTGTTTGCTAACAGAATTTGATAGATCTGTTTATTTACTTTCTAAAATGTCTATTATGTTCCACCTTCCATATTTCTTTATAACAATTTTGTTAACGAATATTCAGAAGGTATTGAAATTTGGCCTAAATACAGAACAGGGAAAGGTTTAACCCATTCCCTCATACTGACACCTTTTGACACCTCTATAAATGTCACTCTTTGACACCATTGTGATAAATACAGCATTTGCTCCTTAGTTAATGAGTTTGATAGGACTATGAAATACAGGGAAAAATGCAGAACTATAATTATAGTTTGTTAAAGTTAGCAACTTTACTCAATGAAGTATGAAAGTGCTATTGAAAGTCCTTTGTCTACCTTTCTTTTACGCTTCCTATCATCAATAGACTGGTCATCTTCCTGTTTCCCAGAATCCTTTGCAGAGTCAGAATGGCTCTGTGCTGACTTCACAGACTGGTTAGCAGGTTTGTTTTTGTCACTCTGATCACAACATCACAGATGAGGGGACAAAAAGAAAAACAAAAAAACAACATTCAAACTAAACTCTACAATCAAGGCATGTAACAGCAAATCAAGCACTTGGCGGTGTCATCTGTCTACAGTAAAACCTGTTTTAAGCAACCACTACCGAATAAAAGAGCAGGTGACTGCTTAATGTGGAGCATAAGTAATGTAGAAGGTTTCTTCAAGAGCTTCCTGCATTATTTTTGTCCTACATTAAGCTAACAACCATCTTAACCTTCAGCACTCTATTGGCAAGTTTAATGATCACCTTTGCAAACAGTTTGAATCAAGATGAGATGCCAAGTAATACGGCGTCTTAGGCGTCTCATTAGGATCCAAACTGTTTGACACTAACAATTTTTCAAAAGAAATTGGAGAAATATGTACATTCAAAACATAAGCAGACGGCAATACTAACTGAGAACAAATGCTCAGAGTGCAGAAGGTTAAAGACTATTAACCCATTCCCTCATATTGACGACATTTGACGACTCTGTAAAAGTCACTTTCTGAAACCACTGTGATAAATAGAGCATTTGCTCCTATAGGAGCAAATGCTCTATTTATCACAATGGTTTCAAACTAACAAAATTCTAAAATTTTCCTTTTCTCTAGTTAATGCTCCCTTTCGTTAGATTTATTCAAAGAGGTTGTATCCAAAAAAAACCTATGAGGTAATGGTTTAAGAATTAAAACTTTTGGGAATGGCCGACTTGGAGAAGTTTTACTCTAGAGTGCAGCATCTCATCAGGGTCTGGAAAGTCTGCAGCAATAACCCTTTACTCCATGAATATTCATGTAAGAAACTATGACATCATGAATATTGATTAAGGTAAATGAAATTTTTATACGGGCACTATGAACACAGGATTTTTTATCACAGAAACTGTAGTAGAATCAGATTTATATTATTTCATAAGCAAACAGATTAGAACCTGATCAGACTGTTCATACAGGATCAATCTAATCTGGGTTTACTCTGCATAGGTATCAAAAAACATATCTGAGGAGTAAAGGCTTAACCTTTTCCTTCATATATACACCTTTTAATGGCTTTGCAAACAGAGAAGACTGCTATATGATCAGGGTCTACTCTGTTTGCCTGTGAAATACTAGATGATTCCACAATTTCTACTACGATAAGATATTCCACTGTCAATAATGTCCTGATAAACATTCAGTTACCTGTAATTAATATTCATTATGTCAATATTTCTTACAAACTAATCATCAAATAAAGGGTTAACCCTTTCCCTCATATTGACGACTTTTGACGACTCTGTAAAAGTCACTTTGTGAAACCATTGTGATAAATAGAGCATTTGCTCCTATAGGAGCAAATGCTCTATTTATCACAATGGTTTCAAACTACACAATTCTAAACTTTTCCTTTTCTCTAGTTAATGCTCCTTTTTCGATAGGTTTATTCAAAGAGGTTGGGTATAAAAATAGCCTATGAGGTACTGGGTTAACAGACAAATCATCTCTGACTCGGATGTGACAGTGTAAACCATGATTAGACACAGCAGTCTCAATACATAGGCTAATCCTGGTACAAAATGCAATAACTAAGCACATACAACAAAACCTCATTGCAATGACCATTTGAAAGAAGTCTGATTCTAGAGAGTTATAGCAGATGGTAGCTTAATTCTGATAGATACTGTGAGCTTTACACATTAAGCAACTATCGGTTATTAACCCTTTCGTCCATGAATATTCATGTAAGAAATAATGACCTCATGAATATTAATTAAATTAATTTGTTATCATAGCACATGACATAGGAATTTCTGGAGATGGCAGAAACTGTAGAATCATACCTACGGTATTTTATATTATAAGCAAACAGAGCAGACCCTAATCAGACGGCTCCTATAGGAGCCATCCTATCTTATAATAATGACTATTACTTTAATAAGCTCATGAATATCATTTCACTGAATTTTATAACTGTACTATGAAAGAAACCGTGGAATCAGATCTATATTATATATCAAAAATAAACAGAGCAGACCCTGATCAGATGGCTCTGAAAAAAGCCTTATAAATATGCAAATATATGGTGTAAGGGATTAAAGAGACCCATGTTTATTCATTAACCCTTTCCCTCATACAAATGTATTTTCACGCATTTGCAAACAGAGTAGACCCAGATCAGACGGCTCCTAGAGGAGCCGTCTGATCAGGGTCTGCTCTGTTTGCTCATGGAATTTGATACATATATTTCTATACTTTCTAAAATAGCAACAAAGCTCCACCTTCAATGTTTCATTATGGCTATTTTGTTAATGAATATTCAGTAGGTATTGAAAAATGGCCTAAACATAGAACAGGGGAAGGGTTAAGTGACCATTGTAGAGAGGTTTAGCTGTATATCTACTGACACAGTTCAACAACAGCACACACAGGCATGACAGGACCCTGTAAAACAAATGAAGTCATCTAACTACAGTAAAACCTGTCTACAGGAACCAGACTAAATAAATCTAATTCTAGTTTTTGTTTTTCAGACAGGTGGCAGCTTAATCTTTTCCCTCATATAAACAGATTTTCATGCACTTACAAACAGAGTTGACCAAGATCAGACGGCTCCTATAGAAGCCGTCTGATCAGGGTCTGTTCTGTTTGCAAATGGAATTTGAAAGATATGTTTCTTTACTATTTTTGAACTATTTTCTCCATGAATATTTAGCAGATACTGAAATTTGAATAAACATAGAACAGGGAAAGAGTTAATGCAGGACAAAACTTTTTCACACATTTACAAACACAGTAGACCAAGATCAGACAGCTCCTGCACGAGCTGTCTCATCAGGGTCTGATCTTTTTGCCTATGAACAATATCATGTCTGATTCTAATGTTTCTGCAATGTTGAAACATTCAATTGTTCATAATGCAATTATAAACAAGAGTACCGCATACGGTACATAATACGCCCACTTGCAAACTTTCTCTGATTCAACATGCCTTATAAGTGTTGACATTTTCTAATCTGTGCTTCAGATCTTGATTTCCATATTAAGGTGATACTATCTTTTAAAAAACTCACATTAAGGTTTAACCATATAAAAAAAATTGAAGTAAATATCATTTCAAATGAAAAAGTTATGGCCATCCTCATATTTGCATAGATTTGCATTATTTTTTTAAGTGCAAGGGCCATAACCCCGAAACAACAAATCAAATGATCCTCAGAATCGACTTAGCTTCAGGTCTTGATGCATTAAACATGTGTATGAAGTTTCATTAATATCTGTCAAACAGTTTTGCCAGAAAACAGCGGACAAACTATATGCATATATTTGCATTATTTTTTAAGTAAAAGGGCCACAACTCCGAAACGACAAATCAAATAAACCTCAAAATCGACTCAGCATCAGATCTTGATGCATTAAACATTTTTGTGAAGTTTCATTAATATCTCTCAAATAGTTTTCCCAGAAAACAGCAGACAAACTATTTGCATATATTTGCATTATTTTTTAAGGACAAGGACCATAACTCTGAAAAGAAAAATCAAATGATCCTCAGAATCATTTCAGTTTCAGATCTTGATGCATTAAACATTTTTGTGAAGTTTCATTAATATCTCTCAAATAGTTTTCCCAGAAAACAGCGGACAAACTATTTGCATGTATTTGCATTATTTTTTAAGGACAAGGGCCATAACTCTGAAAAGAAAAATCAAATGATCCTCAGAATCAATTCAGTTTCAGATCTTGATGCATTAAACATTTGTGAGAAGTTTCATTAATATCTGTCAAATAGTTTTCTCAGAAAACGGCAGACAAACTATTTGCATGTATTTGCATTATTTTTTAAATACAAGGGCCATAACTCCGAAACGACAAATCAAGTGAACCTTAGAATTGATTCAGCTTCAGATCTTGATGCATTAAACATTTGTTTGAAGTTTCATTAATATCTCTCAAATAGTTTTTCCAGAAAACAGCGGACAAGCTATTTGCATATTTTTTAAGGACAAGGGCCATAATTCTGAAATGAAAATCAGATGAACCTCAGAATCAACTCAGCTTCAGATCTTGATGCATTAAACATTTGTGTGAAGTTTCATTAATATCTGTCAAATAGTTTTCCCAGAAAACAGCGGACAAACTATTTGCATGTATTTGCACTATTTTTTAAAGTAAAAGGGCCATTACTCCGAAACGACAAATCAAATGAACCTCAGAATCGACTCAGCTTCAGATCTTGATGCATTAAACATTTTTGTGAAGTTTCAATAATATCTCTTAAATAGTTTTCCCAGAAAACAGCGGACAAACTATATGCATATTTTTTAGGACAAGGGCCATAACTCTGCAATGAAAAATTAAATGAACCTCAGAATCAACTCAGCTTCAGATCTTGATGCATTAAACATTTGTGTGAAGTTTCATTAATATCTGTCAAATAGTTTTCCCAGAAAACAGCGGACAAACAAAATGTTGAAGGACGAACGAACGAACGAACGACGGACAGGGCCACGACAATATACGACCACCTAATAAAGGTGGGCGTATAAAAATCAGCTTATCAAATTCAGGCAGTCATTATTTGTTATATTTATTAGTTAAAGGGTTGAACAAACCCATATTTATCCATTAACCCATTCCCTATTGAACACTATTCAACATTTCATGGTTTTACGAATTTTCATTGACAGAACTTTATGATGAATCATGGATAGGAAATTCTTTTTGTCCAAAGAAGGAACTGTAGAAACATTACCATTAGCAAACACAGCAGACTCTGATCAGACAACTCCTACAGCTGTCTCATCTGGGTCTACTCTGTTGGCAAGACATCAAAAAGCATCTTTTGTGTGAAAAGGTTAAGTGACCATTGTAGAGAGGTTTAGCTGTATATCTACTGACACAGTTCAACAACAGCACACACTGGCATGACAGGACCCTGTAAAACAAGTACAGTCATCTAACTATAGTAACAACACTCGTCTGCAGCCGCCATCCTAAATATGTCTAATTCTATTTTTTTTCAAACAGTTGGTAGCTTAACCCTTTACCTCATGAATATTTATGTACATAAAGACATCACAAATATTTCTTAGCTGAATTTTCACAATGGTATAATTATGGACCAATGACTTTTATACATTGGCAGGAGCTGCAGAATCATACCTGTATTACTCTATAGGCAAACAGAGAAGACCCTAATCAGACGGCTCAAACATGAGCCATCTGATCTGGGTCTACTCTGTTTGCAAAGGCATTGAAAGGTGTATGCATGGAGTAAGGGTTTATGCAGGATGAAAGAACAGATTGCAATGTTTATTTATTATATGATCACTACAGTAAAACCCCTCTAAACTGGACTTTAATTTAATATAAACATCGGTCTTGGAGACAGGTGGCAGCTTAATGCAGGGTGAAAGTCATACAGAAAGCTCCTCTAGGAGCTTTCTGCATGACTTTCAACCTGCATTAAGCAGCCACCTGTCTAAAAGTATCTAAATTCTTCTCTACTAGAATTCCGGTTTAGATGGGTTTTACTGTATAGGCATGTTCTACTGAACATCTCCATTATTGTCCTGCAGCTATCATTTTTTTTATCAATATGAGTGAATTTTCTGCAATAACTCTTTACGTGATGAATAGTCATGTAAGAAATAATGACAGAGTGAATTAGCTCAACTTTTATAATGGTATATGAACAAGAGCACCGCAAGCGGGTGCAACGCTCGTCTGTCGTTATTGTCAAGATGAACATGCATACCAAAAATGAAGGTTGGAAATGAAAAATTGAAGAGGTTATGGTCAATGTTAAGATTTCGGACGACGACGACGACAACGATGCCGCCGCCAGGGTTACGACAATAGCTCGTGATTTCTTCGAAACAGGCGAGCTAACAAGAGAAGGTTTGACCATGATAGATACTGCAGAATCAGAGCTGTATTATTCCATATACAAACAGAGCAGGACCTGATCAGCAGGCCCCTACAGGAGCCTTCTAATCTGGGTGTACTTAGTTTGCAAAGGCATGAAAATGCATTTGCATCAGGTAAGGGACTAAAATAACTATTTATTATCTTACTTCAACAGTTAGAACACAAGGACAAGTAATGGCCTCAATACTTTGGACACCAACGGGAAATTTCTGCAAAATGATATTGAAATTTTATTGGCAAATGATTTCACTGTTGTTTTTTTGTTAATTTTCATCATGCAGCAACAATTAAAAATTAAGTCTCAATCCCTGGCATATATCACAAAGGTTTTAAAATAGTTGGCAAGGGTCACTAAAAGAACAAATTATATTGAAATCAGGAGATTTTTAAAGTATTTCTTATTTGTTGTCATGGCAACCTGAGTTCTAGAATAAATGCAATTCTTTGGTCAATGTAGGTATAGGAACATCTATTGAATGAATATCACTGCTAACAAGATATTGTAACAGAATCCGTTACAGAATGTCCCCCAAACGAAACAGACAACAGGTATGGATGAGCAAATATCTAAATTTCAGCCATACACAGGCAATATCTGGGTTACCATGGCAACCCACTTAAAACAACTACCAATCTGTATATATGAATATATAAATTTCAACCAATCATAGGCAACTACACCATTACCATGGCAACCAAGTCTTTCAAAACACCTTTGATTGAGTTCAGGGTACCCAAATACCCCTTAACCCTTCGCTTGCTATTCACGTCAATATACCTACCTGTAAATAGTGAGGACCCAGATGAGACAGCTCCTGCAGGAGCTGTCTCATCAGGGTCTGCACTATTTACAAGTTGCTTGTGCACCCAGTGTACTCCACAGCAGTGATTGCACAGCGAAATACTTGTACACAGTGAAGATATATGTAATTATACAACAGGGCATAGGTAAAGAAGGAGAAATGTATTTTAGAATTTAGCAAGCGAAGGTTTAATACCAATTTTCAGCAAAATTGAACAATATCAAAATTTCGACAAATCAAAGAACAGGATATGGTTACCATGGCAGCTACTACTTTTGAAACATCTACCAATCAATTCGGAGTGCCAAAATATCCAGAGATACCAATTTTCAGCAAAACCTAACCATATCTCAATTTGTCAAACAAGATTTGAATATCAACCAATGAGAGCCGACCGTTCAGTTACCATGACAACCTTTTAAAACATCTAGGAGAAGTAATAGAGAGAGATTTCAAGAGTTGAACGCTAAACTGTTATAGCTACAAGTTATGGGATGAACTTGTGATGACCTTTGCAAACAGTTTGGATCCAAATCGGACCCTGACTTGCTTGGTGTCTCATTAGAACTGTTTAAAACTTTGGTAGCAGTCTTTTTTCAACAGAAATGGAAGAAAGGTCAACATATGTAGTTTTAGGAAATCGATTATTTTAAATACTCATAAATGCTCATCCTTTCCCTCGTGAATATTTATCTAAGAAATAATGGCATTATGAATATCATGAACTGAATTTTCATAATGGTACAATCATGAACACAGGAATATTTGGCTTTGGCAGAAACTAGAATCAGACCTATAATAATAGACCTATAAATAATAAGCAAACAGAGCAGACCCTGATCAGACGGCTCCTACAGGAGCCGTCTGATCTGGGTCTACTCTGCAAAGACGTGACAAAGCATTTCTATAAGGAAAAGGGTAGTACAATATAGTCACTACAGTACTGCACTCAACCCATAATTTCAGACAATAATTCTGTGACAAGAGATCGTCCTGGAACTAAAAGTATAGCTAAACACATTAGCACTAACATAAACAAGACAACATTCGATCCAATAAAATATGGAGCGATATTTCCATCCAGACTTTAGACTGGTAATAACTAGTCCAAAATGGCCTCCGATACACTCTATAATAATACAACATACATCAGCAATAATTCTGTCTGCTAGAGGCACGCTGGCATTAATCACTATTATCTACTAGTCAAAAATTGCTATTTTGCCAGATAAACAGAATCTTTCTGTCATGCCAACAAGATGCATGTGTTTTGTAACCTTAAACATGCTGTGGGTGATATTTGTGAAAGCCTTTGCAAACAGCATGGACCCGGAGGAGATGCCAAGTAATTTGTTGTCACATCAGGTTCTATACTGTTTGACATTTTGATCTGGGTTCTTATAAAATAGAGGAAATGTCTACTTTGACAATTAACCCTTCACCATTCTATGCCTTTTCAAACAGAGTAGAGTAGACTCAAATCAGACGGCTCCTGTAGGAGTCGTCTCATCAGGGTCTACTCTGTTTGCTTGTGATATAATAAAGATATAATTCTACAATTTCTGCCTTGGCCAAACATTTCTGTGCTTATGTGCCATTATAACAATTAATCTAATTAATATTCATGAGGTCATTATTTCTTTATTGAATATTCACGGAGTAAAGGATTAAAATGGACAATATTTTTTCACACATACAAGTTTGCCTAATTTGCAAAAAATTAAAACAGGCAAAAGCATACAAAATCCAACAAGCACTTTAGAAGACAAATCAAAAAGAAATCAATTTGTATTTAATGTCCATTCAGATTACTTTCCCTCCTATACCAATATCACCATCTGCTTCATTTTTTCTCTGCTATGTCTGCTTCATTTTGTTTATTTTCTTTCAAACTAATTCACATATGCCGCTATCTTCAAATAATTAAATTACCTACCTGCTTGCCACTGAAGATCTGAACCCATTCCCCGTTGAATTTTCATGTATCAAATAATGCCATCATGAATATTTATTAGTTTTTATTTAATGGCAAATAGACACATGAGTTTTTGGTAATGGTAAAAACTGTTGAGGCAGATCTATTCAAATTTCATAAGCACAAGGAGCAGAACCACATCAGTATCCATGCTTATAAAACGTTTAGTCGAGTCTGAGTTCGTTCTCAAGTTTTTGATTGGTCAGATTTGAGCCGAAGGCTCAAATCTGACCAATCAAAAGCTTGAGAACTCAAATCTGATCATTCAAAAGCTTGAGAACGAAACTCAGACTCAACTAAAAGCTTTATAAGCCTTCGGCTCAAATCTGACCAATCAAAAGCTTGAGAACTCAAATCTGATCATTCAAAAGCTTGAGAACGAAACTCAGACTCAACTAAAAGCTTTATAAGCATGGACCCAAATGACTCTTATAGAAGCCATCTACTCAGTTTGCAAATGTGTGACATGTGATGGTGAAAAAGCATTTGTATGAAAGAAAGGGTTAACAAAACAATGAATCAGTAGGGTCAAGCAGGTTTGATCTGAATAAGATGCCTAATTACTTAACCCTTCGCTTGCTAAATTTTAAAACACATTTCTCCTTCTTTACCCATGCCGTGTTGTATATTTACATATATCTTCACTGTGTACACGTATTTCGCTGTTAAATCACTGCTGTGGAGTGCCATGGTTGTGCAATCAACTTGTAAATAATGCAGACCCTGATGAGACAGCTCCTGCAGGAGCTGTCTCATCTGGGTCTTCACTATTTACAGGTAGGCATATTGATGTGAATAGCAAGCGAAGGGTTAACATAATCTCTGTTACAAAATAATATTATTTGTAATATAATATAATATTATATAATATGTAATTTAATAATTTTCTCAATGAACATGAATTAGCTTATTTTTTCTAATGGCATTATCCGCATATAAACAAGAGAATCTTTGGCCAAGCCAGTAACCATGGAATCAGATCTTTATAATTCCATAAACAAACAGAGCAGACCCTGAACAGATGACTCCTATAGAAGCCATCAAATCTGGGTCTAAACTGTTTTCAAATACCAGTAAAGTCATCTTCCACATTCAAAGGATTAATGGCAATTCTGTAAGAATTGATTAAAGGACTGAACGACAAACAGTGTAGAATCTGATCAAGGGATCCTCCAGGAGTCCTTAAACTGTAATAAAATACATTAACTCATTCCCTCATAGGCTATTTTAGACCCAACCTCTTTGAATGAATCTATCCAAAACCAGCATTTACTAGAGAAAAGTAAAATTTTAGAATTTTGTAGTTTGAAACCATTGTGATAAATAGAGCATTTGCTCCTATAGGAGCAAATGCTCTATTTATCACAATGGTTTCAAGAAGTGGTTATTACAGAGGCGTAGAAAGGCGTATTTATGGAGGAAAGGGTTAATCTAGGTCTACACTGTTTTAAATGCTAGTTATCTTGTTTCCGTATTGTCTCAAAGGGTTAACTCTATGTACACTAGTGACGAATCTGCGATTTTCTTGGTAATAGTTTGGATCCAGATGAAATAGCATGTGACCCAGCATTTCATCGGGATTGAAATATTTGACATAATCATTCTATCTAAAGTTTTGAAAACCAAATGAATGAAACATTAAGTTTCAATATTCATGTAAGAAAAACTGACATCATGAATATGAATTAGATTAATTTTTATAATGGCACATGAACATGAATGTTTGCCATTGTTCGGACATTGCAGAAACTGTAGAATCAGAACTAAGGAGCTGTCTGGTCTGGGTCTTCTCTGTTTGCAAGCAAAGGCATAGAAAGATGTAGTTAAGAGTACAGAGTTAACATATGCTTTGCTAAAGGCAAATTAATCATAAACTTTGCAAAGATATTTAATCAAGTACAAAATTTACAAATAGTTACCTGTTTACATAATCGAGATGCATTTGGATGCCTTTGCCAGCAGAGTAGACTCATGTCAGACAACTCCAGGCCTGCAGGAGCCTTCTTATAAGGGTATGCTCTGTTTGCTTATGGAAGTACACAGTCCTGATTCTATAGTTGTTGCCATGGCTAAAACATTCGGTGTTTATATGCCATTATAAAACTTCAGCTAATAATTATTAATGATGTCTTACATGAGTATTCATTAGGTAAAACCGTAAAGAGTTAAATTCAAATGTGATTTTTTTTAGCTCATGATGATCAAGACTGTTTGACAATCAAAATTACATTTAACCCTTCGCTTGCTATTCACGTCAATATACCTACCTGTAAATAGTGAAGACCCAGATGAGACAGCTCCTGCAGGAGCTGTCTCATCAGGGTCTGCACTATTTACAAGTTGATTGTGCAACCAGTGCACTCCACAGCAGTGATTGCACAGCGAAATACTTGTACACAGTGAAGATATATGTAATCATACAACAGGGCATGGGTAAAGAAAGAGAAATGTATTTTAAAATTCAGCAAGGGAAGGGTTAAGTCTTTGACATGCTAGCAATTTATGATTTCCTTGTAAACAGCTTGGAACCAGATGTGAAGTGAAGATCCAAAACTTCTTGACACAACAATCATGGCTTTTGAAATACAAGAGTGTTCAAAGGAACACATATGTCATCTTCAAACAGAAATGTGGCAAAAAAGTGTGATGAAATAAACATGATATGAAAGTGGAACATTCACTGACAGAGGGACAGACATACGTAAAAATTATCTCTAAATGCCACCCTGCTAAAACAAATAACATGAAAATGAAGATAATCCACTTTAATATTTTGCAGCAGATATAGAGAATAATAGGTTAGTGCCGTAGATGGGACGCCTTTATCCGACGAGGGGAGAAAACGTTGAGGCGAGGCTTGCCGAGCCTCAACTGTTTTCTCTCCGAGTCGGATAAAGGCGTCCCATCTACGGCACTAACCTATTATTCGATTTATCCAGTCAATTTAGTTAAATATCTTTTTTCATAGACTCATATTTAACATAACACTCTTGAAATAATTTAAATTGAAAATGCGGTTTTTCGATCAACGGATCCCTCCCTTTTCATTTCCATTTAAACGTAAATAGATCTAATGAGCTACCGCAGAGGAAAATAGTTTCGATACTTGCATTACAAGAGGGGAAACGTGGTTGAAAATGATAAATAAGACGATTTGAATCGAGGGTCGATAAGTTATTTCAAACAGACATGGTTATATTCCCTGGTCAAATTTGATTTCCGTAGTCTCGGTTTCTATTTTTAGATAGACATAACGTCACTCATAAATCGATGGAACTGAACGGGCTATATTTAGGTCTATGACTATCACCGCCCCTGTAAGAGTTTATCAATCAAATTATCATGAGAGTGAAAAGAAAACATTTACTATTTATCTGTCAATATTTGCTTCCGGGGTTGATTTTATCAAAAACACGTTTCGCTAGCGGTGGATTAAATTAATAAAACTGATAAATCAACGCCACTTTGTATGTGGCCTCCGTGGCGTAATCGGTAAGGACGACGTCTTTAGAGTGATTAGAACTGGTTTTTGTATGATCAGGCGCGGGTTCGAATCCAGCTATAGCCAATTTTTTTTTTTCTCATTTGAATAATTTTTTTGGTGAATTTTCTGTTAGATATATTTCGTCAACATGATTTTTATGCATATTTACAGAAAATTAAAATAGTTCCATGGTTATAGAATCACTACGCCTATCTACTAACCTAATAAACCTTCTACTACCGGAAGTAACCTAATAAACCTAAGTTTATCTGCACCCCCTTTATTATGTCACTAGAGAAGCCTGGTGACTGGATAAAACTAATTTTGTAGAAGACATTCCCTTTGTATGCACAGAGATAAAACAAATGGTTAGAGAATTCTACTTTGGGAAATGAAATAGCATTTTTTGTAGACAGAAATTTGTACAGTTTACAAAATCTAAATCTCACTTTGCAGAGAAATGTTGATTGACTTTAATGAAAATTGCCTAAAAGAATTCAAAATGTGTTATCAAATGAAGAATTTATATTTTATCATGTTGTGGCAGATCTAACTGATTAAGCTTTTATTTAACCCATTCCCTCATAAATTATTTTTAGACCAAACTTCTTTGAGGAAATCTACCGAAAAAGAGCATTTACTCATGAGAAAAATATTTGTATAGTTTTAAAACCATTGTGACAAATAGAGCATTTCCTATGGAGCAAATCCTCTAATTATCGAAAGGATTTCAAAAGGTGACTTTTACAGGTGTTAATATTAGGGAATGGTTTAAAAAACCATTATCTTATAGATACACCTTTACAAACAGAGTAGACCCATATCAGATGGCTCCAACAAGAGGTATCTGATCAGGATTTGCCCGGTTTGCTTATGACACAAAATAGGTCTGATTCTACCAATTCTGGTGTGGCTAACAGCTCCTATGTTCATATACCATAATAAAAATTCAGCTCATTAATATGCATAATGTCAATATTTCTTACATGAATATTCATGAAGCCAGAAATAGCTTCCAGTTTTGCTGCATAACCCTTTAACCCTTTCGCTGCCAAACTCTGTCATCTGCTAACTTTGTCGTCCGCTACAAATTTTCATTCTTTTGATTTTCTTCATGTTTGTTTCAAAAACATAGTAACGGTAACAAACAGTTTGGATCCTGATGAGACGCCGAGTTACTCGGCGTCTCATCTGGATCCAAACTGTTTGAATAGGTAATCACAGATCCGGCATTGGCAGCGAAAGGGTTAATCCATGAATATTCATGTCAGAAATAATGACATTATGAATACTATTAAGAATAACAGCACAAGGACACAGGAATGTTTGGCCATAGCAGAAACTGTTGAATCATACCTATATCATAAGAAAACAGAGTAGACCTGATCAGATGGCTTCTACAGGAGCTGTCTGATCTGGGTCTACTCTCTTTGCAAAGGATTTATGGAGTACAGAGTTAACTAGATAAAATATGAGAATACAAAATAAATAAACTCTTTCCAAACCACATTCAAATTAATACGAGTATTAATGCCAGTCTTCAACACTTTCCATGTTGAATATTCATGTAAGAAATAATGACATCATATATATTTATTAGCTGAATTTTTAATAATAGCATATATACGATTGTTTGGTATCGGTACAAACTGTAGAATCAGAACTATTATGATTTCATAAGCAAACAGAGCAGACCCTGATCAGACAACTCCTACAGGAACTATCTGATCTGAGTCTACTGTGTAAAGGCATGAAAAAGTGTTTTTATGAGGAATGGGAGCACCTCATTACAGAGTGAACAACATGCAGAAAAGCTCCCAAAGGAGCTCTCTGCATGACTTTCATCTTGCATTAAGTAGCCATTTGCTAAGAAAGATATAAATTTTCTTTACTTAAATCCTGGTTTAGAGGAATTTACGGTTGTACTGAAAACCTACAAAATCATTGCTCCTGCTTAAGGGAGTATGTCAGATGTAAAAGCAAGCAAAAATTGCGGAAATCACATTAAAGCCGGATTTTTCAACTGAAAGACCTTCACCAAAGCTATCTGCACACCAAATATAAATTGTCTAGCATATGTAGTTCAGAAGTTATAACCAATTGACAGCCAAATTTTCAAAATACAATGTAGTGACCTTGACCTGATTTCAGGTATCCTTATGCCATCTGTAAGGTCCTTACCAAAGCTATCTGAATACCAAAGGTGAATTGCCTAACATTCATGGATCAGAAGTTAAAGCAAAATGTTAAACCATTGTGAGAGTTCTTATGCACTGCTAAAAGAGGTATATTTACCCAGACAGTTTCGTGAACTGGACTGTTCACTTGTTCACTGGCGACTGAGCTGTAGTCAATGGGGTGTTACTTTCCTTTGTTACTACCGGAAGTGGCAATGAACAAAGGATTGTAAACCTTGCTGAGTCGGAACGCCCCCTGGTCCCCGTTCATCATGCTGGGGTTTGCTCTGATCTGGATTGCCTCCCTTATCTGGCGGGTGCATTGATCACTTTCTTTGTCTAATATAAGTGTGGAGTCCCAATTGATCATGTGATCAGATCCAGATCAGAGCAAACCCCAGCATGATGAACCGGGATCAGGGGGTGTTCGGACTCAGCAAGGTTTACAATCCTTTGTTCATTGCCACTTCCGGTAGTAACAAAGGAAAGTAACACCCCATCGACTACAGCTCAGTCGCCAGTGAACAAGTGAACAGTCCAGTTCACGAAACTGTCTGGGTAAATATACCTCTTTTAGCAGTGCATAAGAACTCTCACAATGGATTATAATACCAGCTAAATGAACCTTTTTACAAATCTTCAATTGGAATATGGCCAGGAATTTGTGAAATCTGTAAGGAAATGGGATAAAACCGAAAGAAACATCGCGCGACAAAAGAACCACTTAGTGTTCTCACTGCGGTGCAAAGACGAGGAGATTACTCCCCCCAGTTTACGGATTAAGTGCCCAATCAACACTCAGAATGCGAGGAAAATTATTGAGAAAGCTCGGAAGGGATTATTGCGTGAAAGGATCAGGGTTACCTCACGGAAATTGGATAGTTTGCAAAGTGAAAGTAAAGGCTTGAGGGAATGTGTATATGATCGGTTACCTAGCGACCAAGCCGATAAGGTGCGAGATTTCATCACGCGATCTCGTGAGAAAGTGTTTACGAAAACAAAGACGCGCCATATTGAAAAATGGACATGGTTGGTTGCGAAAGCTAACAAGAATAAAAACGATGTGGATCTATCAGTTACACCACAAAAAGTGCCGGTGAAAGATTTCGTGATCGCCACCGAACAAGCTGCGTACAAATTAGAGGAGGGGGAAGCAGAACAGTTACGATCTGAAGTCACGGGAATACTTATAAATGCCAAGGATAAAAAAAAAACCATATCAAAGGGTGAGAGGGAAGGACTGTCTGTGTTATCTAAAGACAAAGAACTTATGATTCTCCCAGCCGATAAGGGCAGGGCTACGGTAGTAATGGATGTGAAAGACTATGAAGATAAGGTACCGGTATGTGATATGCTATCGGATGACAGAACATATGAAAAATTGATCCTACTGCATCGTACAAAAGAAAGTTGATTAGGTCCCTCACCAGACTCAGAGAAGAGAAGAAAATCACACCCAAACAGTACGACTATCTTTATCCTACTTCTGAGATAATCCCCAGGATGTATTGTACCCCCAAAATATTTAAAAAAGACACTCCTTTGAGACCTATAGTGGACAATACTGGATCCATTGGTTACAATACATCGAGATCTTTAGCTGATCTTCTGGGACCCTTGGTTGGCAACACCTGCCATCATGTAAAAAACTCAAAGCATTTATGCGAGGATTTAGATTCAGTTATCCTAGAGGAGGGGGAGATGTTCGTCTCACACGATGTGGTGTCACTTTTTACTAATACTCCAATAGACAAATCCCTATCTATCACAAGGGACAGACTCATTAAAGACCGAACCAACCTTACAGCAGAGGATATTATGGAGCTTCTACAGTTCGTGCTCACAACCACATATTTCTCGTTCCGTGGATCCATATATAAACAGAACTTTGGCACCGCCATGGGTAGCCCAGTATCTCCTATCGTAGCTAACTTATTTAAGGAGTTCCTAGAACAGAACGCTATAGTGACAGCTCCTCTTGATTGTGCACCAACACTGTGGAAACGCTACGTTGATGATATACTAGAGATCATCAGAAGAGGGAAGGTAGAACAGCTCACGGAGCACCTCAATGCAGTAGATGACACTGGTAGCATCAAGTTTACTAACGAGGAGGAAACAGAGGATAGTATCCCGTTCCTAGACACCCTAATCGTGAGAAAACCCGATGGCTCCCTGAAGGTCCTCGTTTACAGAAAAAAGACACACACTGATCAGTACTTACATTTTCAGTCCCACCACCCGCTACAACATCAACTCGGGTGATCAAAACATTGTTTGACAGGTGTAATACGAACGTGTGAGCACGAACTGTAATCACTGAATCAGAAGACAGAGTGAAAGAAGAGGCACACATTAAGGCTGCCTTAAGGAAGTGTGGGTACCCTGATTGGACATTTAAAAGAGTGAAAGACAAAGTTAAGAAGGTACAAGGGAAAAAGACAAGTGATGATAGGGAGAAATCCAAAGGTGTAGTTGTCCTCCCATATATAAATGGAGTGTCCGAACCCCTCCAACGTGTTTTTCAACGCCATAAGATAGCGGTGTCCCAAAAGCCCCACCAGACACTCCGAAATATACTTGTGCACCCAAAGGACAAAATAGAAAATTAAGAAACATGCAATGTTGTCTACCAAATTGAATGTAGAAATTGCAACAAAATTTATGTTGGGGAGACTGGCAGAAAATTGAAAACGAGACTTGGGGAACATAGAAAGGACGTAGAAGTTAACACGGGAAGGGCGTATACTTGTTCAGAAAGGAAACAGTCACAGACTGAATTCCACAAGAGTGCAATAACAGATCATGTGGCACAGGAGAATCACGTGATCAATTGGGACTCCACACTTATATTAGACAAAGAAAGTGATCAACGCACCGCCAGATAAGGGAGGCAATCCAGATCAGAGCAAACCCCAGCATGATGAACCGGGATCAGGGGGCGTTCGGACTCAGCAAGGTTTACAATCCTTTGTTCATTGCCACCTCCGGTAGTAACAAAGGAAAGTAACACCCCATCGACTACAGCTCAGTCGCCAGTGAACAAGTGAACAGTCCAGTTCACGAAACTGTCTGGGTAAATATACCTCTTTTAGCAGTGCATAAGAACTCTCACAATGGATTATAATACCAGCTAAATGAACCTTTCTACAAATCAAAATGTTAAAGTTTTTAAAGTTTTCAAAAAAGTGACCGTGACCCAATTTGATGTACCCTTGTATCAACTGAAAGGCCTTCACCAAAGCTATCTCCATGCCATATATGAATTGTCTAGCATATGTGGTTCAGATGTTCAGAAGACAAAATGTTGAAGTTTTTCAATGATGGCCAACTTGTTAAAATAGTGACATTGACCTTGACCTAATTTCAAATATCTTTATATCAACTAAAAGGCCTTTACCAAAGCCATCTGTATACCAAAGATGAATTGCCTAGCATTTGTAGTTCAGAAGTGATAGCAATGTTAAAGTTTGTTAAAAAACGGCAAAGTTTTTGAAATAGTGACCTTGACCTGATTTCATGTATCCTTGTATCAAGTGAGAAGTGAAGGGCCTTCACCCAAACTATAAATCTGCATACCAAATATGAATGGTCTAGCTTAAGTAATTCGGAAGTTATAAGCAACGTTAAAGTTTTGTTAACGACAGCACGTTGCCCGCATGCCTGCCTGCCCGCCCGGTTTTCTCCGAACTATAAACCAAGATTTTTCTCGAAACATCCAGCTAAAAGCTTATTTTTGTACCAAACTCTATGTTGTGACTACTAATTAGAATCATTCTAATGAGTACTGTTAGTCACAACATAGAACTTGGTGGAGAAATATAGGAATTATTGCTGTAATAATTTTATTTAGCTACAGTCTTGCATATTACATCAGTAGTATGTGCACCATTGTAAGATATGAAACAAGAGGGCCAAGATGGCCCTTAATCGCTCACCTGATTACCATAGATTTAAGATTTTTGCAGGGTAGTCCATGGGTAGGGTCAATATTGAACTTAGGGACAATATATGAACAATGTTGATAGTGGATCATGAGCAGTGGATCATGAGCAGTGGTTCTGCATAACAAGATTTTCAAAGATTTAGTATATTGATTTTATCAAGACAATGATTCTGACCAATGAAGATTGCGCTAAAATGTGCTCTCTAAAGTATTTTTCTAAGATTTGACCTAGTGACCTACTTTCTATTCCCACCCAACCCATGATCACACTCAACCTTGATATCACCAAGACAAACACTCTGTGCAAGTTTGAGGAAGACTGGGCTAAAAATGTGGCCACTGTAGTGTAAACTAGATTTCTCTAAGATATGACCCAGTGACCTACTTTTTGACCTCACATAACCCACTTTCAAACTTGTCCAAGATTCTATTAGGACAATCATTCTGACCAATTTTCATGAAGATTTGGCTATAAATGTGACATCTAGGGTGTTCATAAGGTTTTCGTACTATTTGACCTAGTGACCTAGTTTTTAACCCAACATAACCCACTTTCAAATTCAATTGAGATTTTATCAAGACAATCATTATGACTAAGTTTTATGAAGATTGGACTAAAATTGTGACCACTAGTGTTCACAAGGTTTTTCTACTGTTTGACCTAGTGACCTAGTTTTTAACTCCACTTGACCTACTTTCGAGCTAGTCCAAGATTTTATCAAGACATTCATTCTGACCAAGTTTCATGAAAATTGGACTAAAATTGTGACCACTAGAGTGTTCACAAGGTTTTTCTACTGTTTGACCTAGTGACCTAGTTTTTAACTCCACTTGACCCACTTTCGAACTTGTCCGAGATTTTATTAAGACATTCATTCTGACCTAGTTTCATGAAGATTGGACTAAAATTGTGACTACTAGAGTGTTCACAAGGTTTTTCTACCATTTGACCTAGTGACCTAGTTTTTTACCCCACATAACCCATTTTTCAAACTCCTCCGAGATTTTATCAAGACAATCATTCTGACCAAATTTCATGAAAATTGGGCTAAAAATGTGACCTGTAGAGGGTTCACAAGGTTTTCCTACTATTTGACCTAGTGACCTAGTTTTTAACCCAACTTGACCCACTGTCGAACTCGTCCGAGATTTTATCAACACATTCATTCTGACCAAGTTTCATGAAGATTAGACTACAATTGTGACCACTAGAGTGTTCACAAGCAAATTGTTGACGACACACGACGCACGACGCACACCGCACGACGCACGACGGACATTCAAGTCTCCCAAAAGCTCACCCTGAGCTTTGCTCAGGTGAGCTAAAAACTGATGTAATGTGAATGTTACTACAAGTACACAAGACAAACAATAAACATTAACCCTGTACTCCATGGATACACCTTTTAACACCTTTGCAAGCACATTAGACCCAGATCAGATGGCTACTGTAGCAGTCGTCTGATCAGGATCTACTCTGCTTGCTAATGGATTTATAAAAATCTGATTTTACTGCTTCAGCCATTGCCAATATTTGTTTATATTCCATTATAAAAAATCATTAATATTCATAATATCGTTATTTCTTACACAAATATACATGAAGTAAACGATTAAATATATGATGATACTAAACAGGTGTACAAAACAATGACGACCATGATCCTGATTAACAGGACTGTAAACACTTTATACTCAGCATTCTGTTACTTTGATACCAGCAACCAGTATAGACACTTACAAAATCACTCTCTACTTCTTTGCACGGTAAATAAATATCATCTGCAAACATTTTTCTCTGCTTCAATTCTGAAACTTTTTAAGACTAGTTAACCCTTTCCTCCATAAATACATGTACGCATTTCTACGTCTCTGTAAAAGTCACTTTATGAAACCATTGTGATAAATAGAGCATTTGCTCCTATAGGAGCAAATGCTCTATTTATCACAATGGTTTCAAACTACACAATTCTAAAAATTTCCTTTTCACTAGTTAATGCTCCTTTTCAGTAGACTTATTCAAAGAGGTTGGATCTAAAAATAGCCTATAAGGGAATGGGTTAATGTCTTTTATTTTTCTTCAAACATGCAGTCAAACAGTTGGGATCCTGATGAGATGCTGAGTTACTCAACATCTCATTTGTATCCAAAGTGTTTGCATAGGTAATTATAAATTCAGTGCCAGTATGCAAAGAGGTAAAGAGGCAAGCCAGTAGCACACATTATCCTCACCTTTGGCCGTTCTCTCTCTGCCTTACTCAGGTCCTTGTCTGATCTGCCTCCCTCACTGCCACTCTTTTCAACATCCTTAGCAGATCTGTTGCTATCTTTAGCACTTCCTTGGCGATCAGGTTTCCTGTCCTTATCACCTCCTCCTCGGACTTGATCCCGATCTGACTTGGCAGAATCCTTGTCAGGTTTTCTTGTGTCTGCAGGTTTACCTGAACTTCTGTCTGACTTAGTAACAGTGGCACCTCCTTGACCTTTGTCCCTGTCCCTGTCTCTGTCACGATTATTGCTGTTGTTATTGCTGTTGCTATTTCTACTATCTCTGAAAATAATTACAGCAGAATGTTTTTAGCCACTACATTACCCTTTTCCTGTTTAACATTTATTCAAGATTTTATCACCTCATTAATATTCATGGGCAGAAGAAATAACAAGAGGGCCAAGATGGCCCTTAATCACTCACCTGATTACCATAGATTTAAGATTATAGCTGGGTAGTCCCAGGATGGGGCCAATATTAACCTAAGGGAACAATGTTAATAGTCATGAGCAGTGATTCTGGAGAACAAGATTTTTAAAGATTTAGAATATTGGATTGTATCAAGACAATCATTCTGACCAATGAAGATTGGGCTAACAATGTGACCTCTAGAGTGATTTTTCTAAGATTTGACCTAAGGTTTTTCTACTATTTGACCTAGTGGCCTAGTTTTTGACCCCACATGACCCACTTTCAAACTAATCTAAGATTCTATCAAGACAATGATTCTGACTAAGTTTCATGAAGATTGGACAAAATATGTAACCACTAGAGTGTTAACAAGGTTTTCCTACTGTTTTACCTAGTGACCTAGTTTTTGACCCCATGTGACCCACTTTAAAACGTGTCCCAAGATTTTATCAAAACAATCATTCTGATTAAGTTTCATGAAGATTGGGTTGAAAATGCATCCTCTAGAGTGTTCACAAGGTTTTTCTACTATTTAACCTGGTGACCTAGTTTTAGACCCCACATGACCAATTTTCAAATTCGTCGGAAATTTTATCAAGACAATCATTCTGACAAAGTTTCATGAAGATTGGGCTGAAAATGTGACCTCAAACTTGTTCACAAGGTTTTCCTACTTTATGACCTAGTGACCTAGTTTTTGAACCCACATGACCCACTTTCGAACTCGGACTAAAATTGTGACCACTAGAGTGTTCACAAGCAAATTGTTGACGGACGACGGACGATACACACCGGACATTCAAGTCTCCCAAAAGCTCACCCTGAGCTTTGCTCAGGCGAGCTAAAAAACAGCTACCAGTAATTCTTAGAATTAATTAATTAATTCTAAGAATGTGGGAAATGTATGCACTGTCATTTGCAAACAGTGTGGGCCAAGATCTGACCGTGTGACAGACAGACACAGACCAAATCTGAGGGCCCAAAGATGAGCTCTCAGGCAGGGGTCTGCGCTGTTTGTCATTCATAAGAGGTGTTCACAAAACACAAGTGCCATCTGCTGATGAGGCTGACCTAGCTAAAATTTCAACCTTACAATGTGTGACAGACAGACAGACAGACAGACAGATGACAGAAAAGTGATCCCTATACATGTGACACACTGTCTCTCAGCAGATGACACAAAAACCACCAAGCAAGTTTAAGCCTTTCATACGGAATGGAATCTATAGTTAAACACTGATGTGCTATTCCACTTTGAAAATTCAGCATTGGAAACATTAACCCATTCTCTAAGATTATTTTAGACCCAATCTATTTGAATAAATCTACTGAAAAGGAGAATTTACTAGAAATAAGGAGTTTTAGACTTGTGTAGGTTTGAAACCATTGTGATAAATAGAGTACTTTGTGCTCCTGTGGAGCAAATACTCTTTTTATCACAATGGTTTCAAAAAGTGACTTTTACAGAAGCATCAAATAGTGTCAGTATGAGGGAATGGGTTAATAAGCACTAGCATATCAGATCTACAGATAAAAGTGCTACTCAAATACTAAAATGGTATTTTCTCCATGAAACCATAACAAATATGCTGTGTCCACTCTTTAGAATCGTCTCTTCGAGATGATTTTAAAGAGTACCACAACATAGGGTTGTGTGGAAAATAGGGGTGTAACAATACATCGAACTATCAATGTATTGCGATAGTTCTTAATCCCAGTTACCATATCAATAGTTATTTCCAATTAACAATAGTCTATTGCGATAGTTGCTCCGACTATCGATAGTTTCGATAGTTCTTTCATATAATTGGCAAACTCAAAGTAATAAACCAGCAATGAGTCTTATCGTATCATTCTATTCCGAAAATGTAAACATTGTTAAAGAGTACTTTCCCCTGTAAAGGACGATGTATAAAACTAGAGCTCGGGTAGTTTCAACCCCTAGCCAGAGTGCAGGTGACGGCGGTCAGTGCGGGATCGTTACTTTCATATATGTAAAAGCGACGAAAAGTATATCTACTGAGGTTTTTTAAGAATATCAGATTCATTACAAATCACCTAAAGATGGGTAGTTTTTCGAGTACGTTACAAAAATGGTTTTGTAAAATTTGTAGTATTAGGCTTCTTCATGCTCATGTTTTAGTTAAACCGTTGTGTTTTCAAAATGGCGTCGACCATCGCGGAGATCAAGTTGGTTAAAAACAAAAGCGCTAAAACACATGTGGCAAAGCCAGTATTTGGAAATACTAGTACTTCAGACTTTTATTTTATTAATCTATTTCTGCTCAATTCATTTTAAATCATTTCCACAAACATTTTAGTAAGTATTTTTAGCAATGTTATATCTTACACTGTGCAAATTTGCATTTCTACAAGTTTTCAAATCTTGGCCACAACTATTGCAATAGTATTCCAATAGTTTCCAGCAATAGTAATGGTATCGCAATAGTACTTTTAGCAATAGCAATAGTATTCCAATAGTTTCCAGCAATAGTAATGGTATCGCAATAGTACTTTTAGCAATAGCAATAGTATTCCAATAGTTTCCAGCAATAGTAATGGTATCGCAATAGTACTTTTAGCAATAGCAATAGTATTGCAATAGTTTCCAGCAATAGTAATGGTATCGCAATAGTACTTTTAGCAATAGCAATAGTATTCCAATAGTTTCCAGCAATAGTAATGGTATCGCAATAGTACTTTTAGCAATAGCAATAGTATTGCAATAGTTTCCAGCAATAGTAATGGTATCGCAATACATTGTAGTACTTTTAGCAATAGCAATAGTATTGCAATAGTCAAAACTGGCCCCAATAGTCAGCCCTAGTGGAAAAATAAAGAAGTATTTCTTGAAAATGTTTTAATTTACGCAGCTTATCTGGAGCTCTGGTATATCACTCTTGACACCTGCATTTTTGGTATTTCAGGGTAATTTACTCCAGGATTTTTACAGTCCAAGTAATAAGCAAGTAAACATTCATCAAAATTATGAAAATCAATCTTTATTACATTTATCTACATGTATTATGTATCACCACAAACATTATAGTATTGTTTTTGACAGGAAATACTTTAGCCCTTAACTCCATGAATATTCATGTAAGAAATAATGACATCATGAATATTTATAAGATTCATCGTTATAATAGCACATGGACACAGGGAATTTTGGCTATGACAGAAACTGCAGACTCCTATAGATATTATAAGCAAACCAAGCACACCCTGATCAGGTGGGTCCAACAGCAGCCGTCAGATCTGGTTCTACTCTGTTTGCGAAGGCATAGTAATGATAAACTTCCTTTCTATATCTCTCTAGGATTAAAGGTTTTGATCCAGATCTAAATTCAATTAGCAACATTAACATTCTGCACTCTGAATAATTGTCGTCTGCAAAATTTAATGTTGTCATCTGCTTCATTTTTCTTTCATTTTTTTCAAATTACAGTGTCAGAGTGATAAACAGTTTGGATACTAGTTACTCAGTGTTTCATCTGGATCCAAACTGACTGCAAAGGTTATCACAAAGTCACCAGTAGAAGGTTAATTAGGCCTACCATTATTATCTCTAATAAATGTCCCAGGGGGCGTAACAATTTTAGGGGGAAAAAACCTTGCAGTTTGTACACAGGTAGTTGTTTATGCAGAATTAAAGTAATGCAGGAAGCTCCTAGGGTTACTAAGCTTCCTGCATTGATTTCTGTCTGCATTAATCTACCACCTTTATCATCTTTGTCATAATTGAATTATCTATGTAATCACATAAAGTATTAAGGCTCCTTTAATATTAATTCTTATACAGTAAAACCTCTCTAAACCGGAATTCTAGATGAGAAGAATTTGGATACTTTTAGGCAGGTGGCTGATTAATGCAGGATGAAAGTCATGCAGAAAGCTCCTAGAGGAGCTTTCTGCTTGGCTTTCACCCTGCATTAAGCTGCCACCTGTCCCCAAGACCGATATTTATACAAAATTTAACATCCGGTTTAGAGAGGTTTTACTGTATTTATAAATACTTCAGTTTTCATCACAAGTTAAGTGATTATTCAAGTTTATCACACAACCGATGTTACTTTGGAGATCCAGTCATAAGACTGTGTCATTCACACATAATAGTTCAGAAATTTCTAAGCAATTGTCGAAATAAAACACGTTGACAATTAGTACAGGAACATTTCATTTAACCCTTTCCTCCATAAATACACCTTTCTACACCTTTGCTAACAGAGTTGACCCAGATCAGACAGCATCTATAGGAGCCATCTGATCAGGGTCTGCTCTGTTTGCTTATGATATACCGGTAATTATATAGATATGATTACAGTTTCTGCCATGACAAAAAATGCCATTGTCCATGTGCTATTATAACAATTAACCCTTTCCCTGTTCTGCATTTAGGCCAAATTTTAATATCTACTGAATATTCATTAAGAAAATAGTTATAAATAAATATGGGAGGTGATCCATTGTTTACATTTTGGAAAGCAAAGAAACAGATCTATCAAATTCTATAAGCAAACAGAGCAGACCCTGATCAGATGGCTCCTCTAGGAGCCGTCTGATCTGGGTCTACTCTGTTTGCAAATGCGTGAAAACAGGTTTATATGAGGGAAAGGGTTAACCTAATTACTACTGATGATGCAATTATTATTTACAAGAATATTCATGGAGTAAAGGGTTAAAAGTGGAATTGGACAGTGAAGACAATTCAATATTTGAATCAATAGAAACAGTTTGTTGTAGTATTTAACCCTTTACTCCATAAATACGCATTTCTACGCCTTTGCAAAGAGAGTAGACCCAGATCAGACGGCTCCTATAGAAGCTGTCTGATCAGAGTCTGCTCCATTTGCTTATGATATAATATGGATATGATTCTACTGTTTCTGCCATGGCCAAAAATTCATGTGTCCGTGTGCTATAATAACAAATTAGTCATATTGATATTCATTATGTCATTATTTCTTATATGAATATTCATGGAGGAAAGGGTTAAGTAATGTTGAGGTGACCCAAGCAGTTCCTATTTAACCCTTCACTCCATGAATATTCATTCAGGTAAGAAACAAAGACATGATTAATATTATTTATTGTTTATAATAACACTGGATGGTGTTATTGGTCGAGTCCAAATAGTATGAAAGGGTAAAATTTGCAAGAGGATTTTGAATGACAAAAACAAAAAGTGCAGACCCTGATCAGAGGGCTCCCCTTATCTTGGTCTACACTGTTTGAAAATGACAGTACACTCATTTGAACTTTCCTACATTCAAAAGATTAAACAATTTTCCCTCAATAAAATCTCTTTTTACCAGAGCAACAGATATATTGTCTGTACTAAAATACTAAAATCGTCATATCTCCACCTAACCTTAAGTTGTGACCACTCTTTAGTCATTGAGACGATTCTAAAGAGTGGTCACAACATCGAGTTAAGAGGAGAAATGAAGAAGTTATTCTTGAAAATGTTTTTATTTATTCATCTTATCTGGATCTCTGCTTTCTAAATTACGGACAAATTTCTGACAACCTTTGCTAATTATTTAGATACAGATGAGATAATGAGTAGCTCTTTGTCTCATAAGAATCAAAATAATACGACACTCTAAATACAGAGGTCCAGATACTGTGCATACAATGTAAATTAAAATATTTTCAAGAATAACTTATTTATTTCTCCACCAACCCTATGTTGTAACCACTCTTTCGAATCGTCTTGAAGAGACCATTCTAAAAAGTGGTTACAACAAAGGGTTTAGTGGAGAAATACTGATTTTAGTATTTGGGTACGCACATTTATCTCTTGCTCTATGTCAACACAGTTCTTTTAACCCTTTCGTCCGAGTGTTTTTAAATTTACTGAATTGATGAAATGCACGCAACTCTCTGATATAAAAAGGTTAGCTAGATTTCTGTATGAAGCATTTAAGATGCATAATTCCTTAAGTATATAAACTGTAATAACAATAGACTGTGATATACTCGTCTTGGTAAGTCCAGCTCCTAATAATTAATGTGCATATTCAATTACCGGGTATGTCATGTTTGCACATTTAATAGCAATACTTAGTCACGTGATATTTGTTTATTTATTATGTATATTTGTATGACTAGAAACTATCAGTTTATGTCAAAATTAAATATTCTATTCTATGCTATAGATACACCTTTTTTAACACCTTTGCAAACAGAGTATAATTTTGTATACCCACACCAGCTGGCTCTTGTCATAACCCTCTGATCAGAGGGAGGGTCTGATTTGCTTGCTTAATATGGAATAATGTTGATTTTATTTTCTGCCATGGTCAATTAAAAATCCATTATGAAAATTCAGCTAATTAATATTCATAGTGTTATTATCAGGGTATTTTCTGTTTGCAAGGCTGTCAACAGATATCTCGATGAGGTAAAGGGTTAAGAGGAAATTGAAGAGACTGTTAGAATAGAAGCAGATAGTTAATGTTATAAACAAGGGCTATATATAGTGATGAAAGGAATACTCTAATAAATGCTCCAACTCTAATATATCAATCCTTTCCCTCATATAAACATGTTTTCACATATTTGCAAACAGAATAGACCCAGATCAGACGACTCCTATAGGAGCCGTCTGATCAGGGTCTGCTCTGTTTGCAAATGGAATTTGATAGTTCTGTTTCTTAAGTTTCTAAAATGGCTACAATGTTCCGACAAGGGTATATAGCATGGTCTCACCATCTATCGAACCTCTTAACCTTTGACCAGGAACAGAAAATGTTTACTTTGAATATTGAAAAAAAAATAAATCAGCAGTTCAAAATAATCTTTTATACATACCTTGAAACAATTAAGTAATCTTATTCTCATCTATTAATCCCCAAACAATCCAGTGTTCCCCACCACCCGCATAACAAAAACAAAAATGGCTGCCAGAAAAACATCACCTGCTTATCGAACCTTTATTTTAGAAACTGTTTACTGTAAAATAATACTCATAGTCACGTGATTTCATCATGGGCACGCGACCTTTGCATAAGCTGAAGGGGTCAGAGCTACCAAACATTTTTAATGTGGTACACTTTTCAATTTATGTTGATATTCCATAACGTATTAAGAGTTTTCTCATGTTTAGCATAGTTGAAGGGAAAATAAACTGTATTGACCTGTTTATGACGTATATTTCGCTTTTAAAGTTACGAGGCGTTGTTTACAGACAAAACAACGGTACTCGTGATTTTATGACGTAGTATGCACTTGTGCATGCGTAAAAACACATAAAAATGAAAGGTTCGATAAACAGGTGAGGTTCGATAGAAGGTGAGTCTACGATACACCGAGCTGCAAATTAATGCTTGGGGAAGCACATATATATAACTCAAAAATAAACAGTTCAAATGATGAATAAACACCTGTGCATGCATGTCCACCACCACCGAACAACTTTCAACAGTTACGTTAGGCTCTTATTCAAGATTGGAACAATAATCCTCAGAACAATATCGCGAATGTAATTGGCTTCATGAGACGTAGATGTGTTGCTTGTATCCCAGCCAATTAATACACAAGATATTGACAATGTTTGAAAATTGAACTTGGGGGTAATGAACATTGACATAATGAAATCGGGGTTATTTGTTGATATATTTTAATGAAATTTATACAGTATGTAGGTAAGGTACCAATGAAATGCAATAGAGGCGTTATTCATCATTTGAACTGTTTATTTTTTAATTATATGTGTTTCCCAAAACATTGTGTTTATTTCTGGTTCAGTGTAGTAATGAAAGGAATACTCTATTCTTCCTAATAAATTATCCAACTCTAATAAACACACCTTTACTTCATGTAAGAAATAATGGCATCATGAATATTTATTAGCTGAATTATTAACAACATTATTAACAAGGGAAGTTTTGACTGTGACAGAAACTCCAGAAACAGATCTATGTTATTTCATAAGCAAACAGAGCAGACCTTGACCAGACAGCTCCTACAGGAGCCTTCTAAACATGGTCCAATCTGATTGCAAATGTGTATCATTTAAGACATAATGTACATGATAATTATAATATGTGTTCAGAAGAATAGAACTATTGAGTATTCCTAATACTGGACAATGAATACTGAATAGAGTCAATGTTTAGTCCAACCAAGAAATCGCTTTGTATACTTTGACCAAATCACTTTCTTCCATTCCAACATACAGCCTTTCCTCTGCCTCACAGTAGCTGATGGAATGTGGTCTGGTCAAACCATCATCCTTTGTCAGGAGTAGTTGTATTTGTCTGCTGTCTGGTGTAAACTGGTGAATATTATGAGAATCATTACCACATACATAAACATTGCCACTGCTGTCAGTGAGTAACCCATAAGGACTACTGAGCTCACTGTCAGTGTATGTGCCTAGGACAGCGCCATCATACTTCACATGCATCACTTTATTAGGGCCCCAGTTAGATACAAACAGGGAATTGGTGTCCTGTCCAAAGATCACATAGTAAGGACTGCTAAACAATGCTTTCTCTTGCTTGTCAGTTGTTATGGTATGCAGGACTGTACCCTGTAATGTAAGGACTTGAACTTTGTCTGGATTACGGAATGACACAGCCAGTTTACCATCCCTATAGTCCACTCCTCGGCAATTTCCATCCACATCTAACATGCTGTCAACTTTCATGGCAGAGGCTGCCACACTGACAATTGCTACCTTCTTACTACCTGGAAAGGTGACTACAACCTGATTGTTGTTTATCTTGGCAACATCCCAAGGAGCTGCTGATAATGTCAGGTGTGTGATTACCTTTTCATGTTTTGTATCTACCAGTTTAATATTTCCATTACCAATTTTATTATTTGCTCTGTTGTCGGCAATTACCATTCTGTTGTCTGACAAAACTACTATCCCCATTATTTTGCAGGTCTTTTTGTCTCTACCAGACTTCACATTGATATCGTGCATATATTCAGCACTTATGATTTTTGTCATCTCCCCCTTTTTGGCTGTTGTTGTTTGTTCTGCTGGTCTCATAGGGGGTCTCTTTTCCTCCAATGTCACAGTACTGGAAGCTCCAGACATGGTCAGTTTCCCAAATACGTCAGCATGTTTCAGAGTATCAAGTGTTTCTGTGTTGGTTACAAACTTGATCTGACTATTTATTGATAATTGTTCATTCTCAGCTTCTTGTATCTTTCCTTGTGCAAACAGTATCTTATCCTTTGCTTTTAACATGATTGTGTACAAATCACAGTTTTGTTTATTGTTTTGGTAGGTTTCTACCATTGCTGTTAGTGCATGAAGATCTTTCTGAGCCATTTTACACTTATCAATAATTTGTGTCACTTTCTTGATTTCTTCTGATTTCAGTGTTTTACACTTTTTAATAAGATCTGCCTCAACCTTATCCAGGGCTTCATTTATTTCTTTTCTGAATTCCTGTACGGAGTTCACTGCCTCTCCACAATTTGTCTCAAGTGATTCAGTTTTCTGCTTGCAGTTTCCAGCTAGTTTCCCTGACCTCTTCACCACAGATTTCAGCTGGCTCTTAGCTTGTTGGAATTCTTCATTGTTGGCCAGGTCGCTTGCTGCATGGGGAATATAAGTCACCTTGTCACATAACCTGTGGTCCAACGTTATACAACCACTACAGCCAAACTGCTCATGAGTTTTGCAGAAGTATTTAATGATCTCATCTTCATGTACAGTACATTTCTCAGTACACTGGTCTTTCCTCTTTAGAGACACCTGACTCTGTAACAGCTGTGTTTTGTTCATGAGTTTATGGTTCCTCAAGGGTGTCGGGATAGTGTGAGCATCAAAACATTTCTGACACAGATAATCTTGGCAGTCACAGCACATCCCCACCACCTCTTGTATCTTTCCATCCAGTTGACAAGACTCGCATACTAATTCTGCTTCTTCTGATCCTTGATCGTAAGCTAACTCTACCTTCCCGACCTCTTCTCCAGTCGCCATTTTACCACACTTAACTGATATTGAATCACAGTATACACAATGTATAGAATTTCAGGTACAGGTGAATGTCATTTACTTCCTAAATCTTACGAAGTTAACCCTTTGAAAATACCATACAGATTCAGTATTTTTTGCCCTTCAAGCTTTACTGTACATTGTTAACTGAAGTTCTGTATTTTTGAATAACAAATCTAGGTTGCACATGAATTTTACAAAGTCGATTACATATGAAGTCCAAGAGGTTCGTTTTGTAAATGCTGAATGTTCTAAAAGACATTGTTCTAACTTTAACTCTTTGCCTGATAAAGTGCCTTTTCATGCCTTTGTAAACAGAGTAGACCCAGATCAGAAAACTTCAAGAGTCATCTGATCAGGTCTGCTCTGTTTGCTTATGGAATAATATAGACTTGATTCTACAGTTTCTGCCTTTGTCAAAATAACCTGTTTTAATTATAATGCTTCAACAGAATTTACCTTCATGCTGTTATTAATTGTTACATTATTTATTATTTATGATTATTTATCAAGAATAAACATTGAAGACTCTTATCAGAGGACTCCTCTAGGAGCCCTCTGTTCTCGCTCTACATTCTTTTCAAATTCCATTATTCCAGTATACTTGTTTCCTGCAGTCAAAGTGTTAAAATCAATACACGTTCACAACAATCAATAAAAAACCTTCATCCTGCTACTTAAATTTTTCCTTCACATAAACATCTTTTCACCAATCTACAAACAAAGAAGACCCAGATCAGATGGTTCCTGTAGAAGCCGTCTGATCAGGGTTAGCTCTGTTTGCTAATGGAATAGATAGATCTGTTTCTTTAGTTTCTAAAATGGTGCACCTATATTTCATCAAAACTAGTTTGTCCAAGGTATTGAAATTTGAAATAAATGCAGAACAGGGAAAGGGTTCACTCATTGCATGCTACCAGCAAAATGGGTGATTACCAATGCAAACTGTTTGGATCCAGATGGGACACTGTATAAAGGAGGTGTCTCATCAGGATCCAAACTGTTTGACACTTAGACCATATTTTTTTGCATAGAAATGAGAGAAATTTTTTTTTTAAGAATTGAAACAAACGACAATTGTTGCAGACCAAAAATTACTTAGCTTGCGAAGAGTTAAAGTTCTGTCTGCTTCATTTTTAATTATTTCCCAATTTGTTCCATCGTTTCATTTAATATGAACTATAGGCTACATAGCAAATGGCTTGGATGCTGATCAGACACACTGACGATAGGTATCTGATCTAGATCCAAGCAGTCAAAAATGTCAATACTTGCAGCAAACTTAATTTGTTTAAAGTGTGCAGTCAAGCATATAGTAAACTCTTTGCATGCTACAGTTCTGTCATTTCCATTAACCCTTTAATCCATAAATATGCCTTTCTACACCTTTGCAAACAGAGAAGACCCAGATCATATGGTTCCAATAGGAACCATCTGATCAGGGTCTACTCTGTTTGCTTAAAGTATAATATAGATATAATTCAGATGTACTGTTTCTACCACGGTCAAAAATTCATGTGCCCATGCGCTTTTATAACAAATTGATCTGATTAATATTCATAATGTCATTATTTCATACATGAATATTCATAAGTCAGAGTGTCAAACTCTGATGTGTCACAGTGCATTGTCACCTGATGAGACACAGTGCATGGACACTAATGAGACATGAGACACAGTGCACGGACACTAATGAGACATTAGACACAGTTCATGGACACTAATGAGACATGAGACACAGGGCATGGACACTAATGAGACATGAGACACAGTGCATGGACACTAATGAGACATGATACACAGGGCATGGACACTAATGAGACATGAGACACAGTGCATGGACACTAATGAGACATGATACACAGGGCATGGACACTAATGAGACATGAGACACACAGTGCATGGACACTAATGAGACATGAAACACAGGGCATGGACACTAATGAGACACAGTGCATGGACCCTCATGAAACATAGTGCATGGACACTAATGAGACATGAGACACAGGGCATGAACACTAATGAGACATGAGACACAGTGCATGGACCCTAATGAGACATAGTGCATGGACACTAATGAGACATGAGACACAGTGCATGGACACTAATAAGACATAGTGCATGGACACTAATGAGACATTAGACACAGTGCATGGACCCTAATGAGACATAGGGCATGGACCCTAATGAGACATGAGACACAGTGCATGGACACTAATGAGACATGAGACACAGTGCATGGACCCTAATGAGACATGAGACACAGGGCATGGACCCTAATGAGACACAGTTTATGCATATACTCTTCGGCAACAGCCGTCTGCAAGATTTTTGCAAGTTTTGTTGTCCTCTCATATTTTTTCATATCTATTTTTTTTTTCAGAATTAGAACATTTTGAGTGTCAAACAGTTTGTATCTTGATCATTATTCAGAATCTGATCTAGATCCAAACTGTTTACTTCAAGTACATGCTTTTACATTTTCAGGTGTCTTAAATGATTTCTGAATGGAATAGACTGCCTCTCCCAGGATGTATTTCTTCTCTTTCAAAGGTCTGTTCTGTTTATATATTTTTTCATTTCTAATCATAACAAATATCAGTTGACCCTTTACTCTATGAAGATTCATGTAAGAAATAAAGTATGTATGAATATTAATTGAAGGGTTTTCTATAATAGCATAATTATGGACAAGAAAAGTTTTGGTCCTGGGTAAAATCTGCATAAACATCATCTTTATAATTCCATAACCAAACAGAGCAGTCTCTGAACAGATTGTCTGATCTGTGTCTACCCTGTTGACTAAGTTAATAAAATGAGTCTCTATCAGATAATGGGCTATATCTTTCTTTCATATAAATGCTTTTTCACACATTTGCAAACAGAGTAGACCTAGATCAGATGGCTCTTAGGAGAAGGAGCCATTTGATCAGGCTCTGCTCTGTTTGCTAATAACAAGTTTAGTATGAGTTTCTCACACAGGGCAGTCAGTTTGATAAAGGTCTGCAGAATATCAATTCTTTCAATCCTTATCACAACTTTGTGATCTTTTGTAAACAGGGTAGATCCAGATAAGATGTACAGTAATTACTAGATGATGTGATTATGTATTTTGAAAGAAAAGTGATACCGAGAGCTGTCACAGTCATGTGACAAATGCCCCCAAAGGATTTTTTTTTTAAAAAAAAAAGTTTGTTTGTTTGTGTTGATTAACGTCCGATTCTGCTCATTATAGGCTAATTGGACGCCCCAGAGAGAGGGGAGAGGATACAGAGAAACCCGGGTGCGATGCCCTACTCTTAATATTGAGTGAGTTTCTCTGGTTCTATTAGATTCCCAGTGTAAAGCACTGATACATCGGACCTTGGTTTATAGTCTTGTCCGAAACACAGCTTTACTTAATGTAAGAAAAAATGACATCATGCAAATTGACCCTTTCCTTTATATTAACACACTTTAACAGAGCAGACCAAGATCTGGTTCTGCTGTTTGCTAATGACATTTGAAAGATCCATTTCTTTATCTTCTAAAATGGGTACAATTTTCCACCTTCCGTATATCATTATTACTACCAGGGATTTTGTCAATGAATATTCAGTCTGTATTGAATAAAATTTAGAATAAACATAGAACATGGAAAGGGTTAATTAGATGAAAAAAATTTAACAGCATTATTAACAAGGGAAGTTCTAACTTTGACAGAAACTGTAAAAACAGAACTAGCAAACACAGCAGATCTACAGGAGACAACCGATCTTGGTCTACTCTGATTGCAAATGCCTGAAGAGGTGTTTGTATTATTAGGAAGATGAATGAAAAAGTACTAAAGTCAAGCAGGAAAAGCCACACACAAAACGCCACCATCACCAAAACACCGACAGAAAGCAATTTATATAGCAATTTATACACATTCACAAACACACACATACAGGAGAAAGCCACATAGAAGACACAACCACCACCAACAAATCGATAGACAGCATGTCACACACACACATACGCACACAACCACACACACACACACACAAACGAGAAGAACACAGAAAACAGTAACAAACACAAAAGCACCAGAGACAAACATGAACAAAACCACAAGCACAAAGACACAAGACAAACAAAAGTAAGGGTGACAAAGAGAGTCAGTAGCAAAATCACCACTGGGGGTTTAAACCAGTTTACGGACATCCTAACCTCACACTTATCTCAAAGTCACCCTAGCTAAACAAACATTGTAAACAAAGGTATCCCCACCGGACTTCCCCACAACATAGAAGACAGTAATCACGGCACAAAATGTAAAACATAGAATAACAACTGTGAAAGTATGTCTATTATGTACTCAGTGACTTTGCTGAAGACAGAGCAATTGCAGGGAAGTCGTTAAGGGCACAACAGAGAAAATGTAATACATGAGTCTGGTAAGCTCATTCCATTTCTGGGTTTAAGAGTGTACCATCATAGAGTACTACCCTCAGCCTGTCATCGTGCAAGCAAAGAGGGAAGCGTAGTGTAGAAGAGAACTAGTGAACTATTGCATATTCCTAATACAGGACAATACTGAATATTGTCAATGTTTAGTCCAACCAAAAAATTGCTTTGAATATTTTGACCAAATCATATCTATACATTCCAACATACAGCCTTTCCTCTGCCTCACAGTAGGTCATGGAGCGTGGATTGGTCAAATCATCCTCTGTTAGGAGCAGTTGTATTTGCCTGCAGTCTGGTGTAAACTGGTGAATATTATCAGAGTTGTAACCACATACATAAACATTGCCACTGCTGTCAGTGAGTAACCCATAAGGTGATTTGAGCTCACTGTCAGTGTATGTGCCTAGGACAGTGTCATCATACTTAACATGCACCACATTATCATAGCCCCAGTTAGATACAAACAGGGAACTGGTGTCCTGTCCAAAGATTACATTATTAGGACTGTCAAACAATGTCTTGTCAATTATGTTATGTAGGACTCTACCCTGCAAGGTGAGGACTTGAACTTTGTCTGGATTACGGAATGACACAGCCAGTTTACCATCCCTATAGTCCACTCCTCGGCAATTTCCATCCACATCTAACATGCTGTCAACTTTCATGGCAGAGGCTGCCACACTGACAATTGCTACCTTCTTACTCTTTGGACAGGTGACTACTACCTGACTGTTGTTCATCTTGGCAATATCTCGAGGAGATGCTGATAATGACAGGCGTGTGATTACTTCACCATTTTTTGTACCTACCAGTTTGATATTTCCATTACCAATTTTATCATTCCGTCTGTGATCGACAATTATCATTCTGTTGTCTGACAAAACTACTATCCCTTTTATATTACAGGGTTTTTTCTCTCTACCAGTATTTACATTGATATTCTGCATATGTTCAGCGCTTATGATTGTTGTCATCTCTCTCCTTTTGGCAGCTGTTGTTTGTTCTGCTTGCCTCAAAGGCACTTTTGTTTCCTCCATTGTCACAGTACCTGAAGCTCCAGACATGGACAGTTTCCCGAATACGTCATCATGTTTCAGAGTATCAAGTGTTTCTGTGTTGGTTACAAACTTTATCTGACTATTTATTGATAATTGTTCATTCTCAGCTTCTTGTATCTTTCATTGTGCAAACAGTATCTTATCCTTTGCTTTTAACATGATTGTGTACAAATCACAGTTTTGTTTATTGTTTTGGTAGGTTTCTACCATTGCTGTTAGTGCATGAAGATCTTTCTGAGCCATTTTACACTTATCAATAATTTGTGTCACTTTCTTGATTTCTTCTGATTTCAGTGTTTTACACTTTTTAATAAGATCTGCCTCAACCTTATCCAGGGCTTCATTTATTTCTTTTCTGAATTCCTGTATGGAGTTCACTGCCTCTCCACAATTTGTCTCAAGTGATTCAGTTTTCTGCTTGCAGTTTCCAGCTAGTTTCCCTGACCTCTTCACCACAGATTTCAGCTGGCTCTTAGCTTGTTGGAATTCTTCATTGTTGGCCAGGTCGCTTGCTGCATGGGGAATATAAGTCACCTTGTCACATAACCTGTGGTCCAACGTTATACAACCACTACAGCCAAACTGCTCATGAGTTTTGCAGAAGTATCTAATGATCTCATCTTCATGTACAGTACATTTCTCAGTGCACTGGTCTTTCCTCTTTAGAGACACATGCCTCTGTAACAGCTGTGTTTTGTTCATGAGTTTATGGTTCTTGCAGGGTGTCGGGATAGTGTGAGCATCAAAACATTTCTGACACAGATATTCTTGACAGTCACAGCACATCCCCACCACCTCTTGTATCTTTCCATCCAGTTGACAAGGCTCAAAGACCAATTCTGCTTCTTCTGATCCTTGATCGTAAGCTAACTCTATCTTCCCGACCTCTTCTCCAGTCGCCATTTTACCACACTACTGATATTGAATCACAGTATAAACAATGTATAGAATTTCAAGTACAGTTGGATATCATCTACTTCCTGAATGTGGAACACACCAAATCTTACAAAGTTTTCTCTTTAACTATCATACACATCCAGCACTTTTTGTCCATTTCAACCTTTACTGTACAGTGTTAACTTCAGTTACAAATTTATGTCACACATTCATTTTACAAAATCCATGACATGTGAGCCTCGTTTGGGTAGTAACCCTTTAAATGCTGAATGTTCCACCTTGAACACTTTCACCTGATAAAGGTGCCTTTTAATGCCTTTGCAAAACAGAGAAAACCTAGATCAGAAAACTCCAGGAGTCTTTTGATCAGAGTCTGCTCTGTTTGCTTATGGAATAATATAAGCGTGATTTTACTGATTGCTTATGGAATAATATAGACGTGATTCTACCTGTGTTAATATGCTTCAGTGGAATTTACCTTCCTGCTGTTACTAATTCTTACATGTTTATTCATCAGGCAGAAGGTTAATAATAAGAACCCATTCAGTACAAAAGGGCAAGATTTGCAAAAGGGTCCAAAATGACAAATAATGCAAACCCTAATAAGAGGACTCCTCTAGGAGCCCTCTGTTCTCGCTCTACATTGTTTTCAAATTCCAGTATACTTCGTTTCCTTAAGTCAAAGCGTTAAAAACTATTCACATTTAGGACAATCAATAGAAGACCTTTATCCTGCTATAAATCTTTTTTGTCTGCTTAAATCTTTCCTTTATATAAAAGCATTTTCATGAATTTGCAAACAGAGTAGACCCAGATCAGACGGCTCCTGTAGATCAGCGTCTACTCTCTCTGCTAATGGAATAATATACCCTCGCATTACCAGTTTTCGTGTGGATAACCATTCAATCACGGATTAAAATGACGAGATAACAACAATTTAAAAAAAATGAAACACACCAACAAACAAAGCAAATATTGCATTATTTACCCCCTAAAGAAATGTACAAATTGTGGCAATAATTTTGGCATAAGCGCTGTCATTTTGATCAGTACAGCAAATGACGTCATCACAGGCGGGTATACCTATTTTTGTGGACAGCAGATAAGTCAATAAAATCGAGGCCCTGATGGGGTTACAAGTAAACAACCACCACATGTCATCTCTATCTATTCATTCACTGTAAAATGTTTTTATCTTCACAACAATATTTTGTAACAATTTTGGACATATTGCCCTCAAGGCGTACTGATGACGCAGATGTCATTGAGGAAGGGGAGGAAAGGCGGTACTTCTTTGCAGGAGGTGGGATGTTGTAAACCTAAAAGTATATGTCTAAATAAGAAATAAGAAATAAGTCTAAATACACCTTTAATGCACCTTTAATGTCGAGCGTAATAATATGTCTAAATAAGAAATAAATCTACTCAAAAACCATTTAAAACTGTTCAAAATAGACCTATAGATCTACATAGATCTATATTTAAACTATCTAATGTATTCATAATCATCATCAGCATTCGTCCCTTGTCTACGCTCGACATTAAAGGTGTAGTTCTAGGACTGGTCGGCCCGGTGTCAGGATAATGTGACTGGGTGGGGTGCCCTTGCCATGTACCTGCGGCAGGGGTATTCCAGTGAGGTAGCACTATAACTTGTCTCATGCGGGTGCCGTCTGCAAATAACTGAAATACTGTTGGTCGGACGTAAAACCCAACTCACTCACTCACTCATCAGCATTCGTGATTTATTTCCAACAAAATTTGTATTAGGGCCTCATAAGAAAACCACCACAGTTAACTCCCTTGCAATGGTAAACAGAATTATTGAATCGGTACACCTGACCCTGACGTTGCGTAGTATTGTGTTTACAAACAGATGACAGTAACTCGGGCTGTTGAATGGACTTTTTAATCAGAAAATTGTATGAAAGCTATAATGCATCAAACAGAATTAAATATTATACCACATTTTGCAACCATAGACACAAAATTAGCGGTGATTTACCCCTCCAAGTTTGATTCTTAGAATTTTTGGTGGCAACTTGGCGGAGTGGGTGTTGTCCACTTGCTCTGAAGTTTATGACGTCAGAATCAAAACAGCGCGTGCGATATCGAAATGATTTCCGGTAACAGGAAAATAACTCTACCCCGATTTGAGGTAACTGGAGGATAGAGTTGATTCTAAAATTTCTGCCTTAGCAAAATGTTTTGTGTTTATAATAAATTATGCTAATATGCTATTTTATTTCATATTCATCCTGTCTTTCTTTCCTACATGAATCAGAGCAACAGATAAAGGCATGTACTCAAATACTAAATTGTCTTTTCTCCACCAACAATTCTAACAAGAGGGCCTGAAAGGCCCTGACATCGCTCACCAGACAATCAGAGGAGAAGATTTTCAAAGTTTTCACTAAGTGTTTCTATAGAAAACTACCAGGCCCTGGGGCGGGCAAATTTTGACCCAAGGGGCATAATTTATGTAACTTTTGGAGAGGACCTCAAGTGAAGAAATTTAAGAAAATGCATGAAAAGTCATTTATATGAGGGAAAGGCTTAAGTAAACATATTATAAGTGCATGTATATTGTACACAAAATAAAAATAATTTAATGCAATTTGCACTATATTATATCATAAGCAAATACAGCAGATTGATCAGATGGCTACTACATGAGCCATCTGATCTGGGTCTACTCTGTTTGCAAAGGTGTAGAAATGCATATTTATGGAGTAAAGGGTTAATTGTTCTATTTACAGGTCAGATCTAATTTGCAACTGCCATTATCCAGAAGGGAGGCAATCCAGTTGTAATCAAAAAGTGTGAAAGGGAGATGTATGTTTAAAATAGCCAGCTAAAAATAGACACTGCTCTCCAAGATGCAATAGAACACTTGAATTTGTATTAAGCTGAACTTCACAGCAGATACAGTTATGGGATATATATTGATAGCTGGCAGCTTAATGCAGGGCATAGATATGGAAAAAAGCTTTAAGAGCTTTCTGCATTTGAGTATTGTCCACAAAGTTTTCTCAATCTAAAATGAGTGTGTGTAATTTGTCTAAACACAATTTCTACTCTACTGATCAGGCTAAGGGTGATTACCAATTGATACACTCTGGCCAGTGAGTCCTATCAGAGCACTGGATTAGGAAAACTTTAACCTGTAGAACCTTTAGGCTGTAGAAGTGAAAAAGTATATATACACAGAGCAGGGCCAATTTTAACCTCAGAACTATGATATTAACAAAACTCATAAAGGCATGCTAAGTTAATCTATACCACAAATAGCTAAGCTCTGGGACATGTAGTTTTGACAAGAAGAGTTTCAAAGTTTTTCCTATGCATATATAGTGATCCCATGGGCTGTTTATGCAGTCAGCTAAAAAAACTGTGAATCCCTGGGGTGGGGCCAATTTTGACCCTAGGGGCATAATTTATATAACTTTTGTAGAAGACCTGAAGTTGAAGCTATGTGCCAAATATGAAAGCTGAGAACCTTCTAGTTTGAGAGGAGAAGAATTTCAAAGTTTTCACTATATGTTTCTATTGAAAACTGAAAACCCCTGGGGCAGGGCCAATTTTGACCCCAGGGGCATAATTTATATAACTTTTGTAGAGGACCTACAGATGATGCTATGTACCAAAGATGAAAGCTGAGAACCCTTTAGATTCAGAGGAGAAGATTTTTAAAGGTTGAAATTGTTGACGCCCGACGACGGACGACGGACGACGACGGACATCAGGCAATCACAAAAGCTCACCCTGAGCTAAAAAGGAAAAGGGATTTTTTTCTCAATGCTGAAACTAAAATCAATCTATAAAATATTAAAATCTCATATTAAGCAAACAGAACAGACCCTGATCAAACAGTTACTACTCAGTTTGCAAAACGTGAAAAGGCATTTATATGAGGGAAAGGGTTCATAAATAGACATGGAAACTATTTAACTCTTTACTCCATGGATATTTATATAAGACATAATACTATTGTGAATATCATTTAGATTGATTTTCATAATGGCATATGAATGCATAATTTGTTTGCCATGGCAGAAATTGAAGAATAAAAATCTATATTATTGTATAAAGTTTATAAACAAACAGAGAAGACCCTGATCAGATGGTATTAAAAGGCGGCATATTCAAACATAAAAAAATCTGCTTATAAATATTCATGATGGCATTAATTTTTACATGAATATTCATGAGGTAATGGGCTAATATTGATCAGCATGATTTTTCAGCTGATGATAGTTAAAGACTGCAGTAACAACTAACATTTCTGATCACCTTCAATGTGTACATACCTTGGGTCATCTCTGTTTCTTCTGTCGTCTCCCCTCCTGTTTGGGTAGGACCTTGGTCTATCATCTCTGAAAGCATAAAATGGTAGAACTGAGAGGAAAAAGAAAACTAAAACCAGTATCCATGCTTATAAAACTTTTTAGTTGAGTCTGGGTTCGTTCTCAAGTTTTTGATTGGTCAGATTTGAGCCTTTGGCTCAAATCTGACCAATCAAAAGCTTGAGAACTCAAATCTGACCAATCAAAAGTTTGAGAACAAACTCAGACTTAACTAAAAAGCTTTATAAGCATGGACCCTGACTGATCACATTGCCTTTAAACCTTTACACCATGAATATTCATGCAAATAATAATTACTGTTATGAATAGCATTCAGCTGATTTTTTAATGGAATCACCAACAAGGAGAATTTTAACTATGGCAGAAACAGATGTATGTTATTTCATTAATAGCAAACAGAGCAGACCAAAATCAGATGACTGCTACAAGAACTACTGTCTTTTTAGGTATACTCTGTTTGCAAATGCTCAAATATGCATGCGTCTTTAGCTCATTCCCTCGTAATGGCGCCTTTTGACGCCTCTGTAAAAGTCGCTTTTTGAAAAAGTTGTGATAAAAAAAGAACTCTATAGGAGCAAATAATCTATTTATTACAATGGTTTGAAAACTACACATTTCTAAAAATTTCCAATTTCTAGTATATGCTCCCTTTCAGTAGATATATTCAAAGAGGTTAAAATTAGCCTATGAAGGAATGGGTATGAGGTAAACAGTTCACAATTAAGATCGGTATACAGCAGATGCAGTAGAACCTAGATCTAAAGCAGTCACATTGTGAATAAACATGGGAGTCTGTAAGCCAGATGACTGCTTTTTGGAAAACAAAATTAACATTCTCTAGCATTAACCCTTTACTCCATAAATATTCATGTAAAAATAATGACATATAAGAAATAATGACATTGCAAATATTAATTAGGTTTTTGAAATGGAATATTAACTCAGGAAATTTTTGCAAGGGTAGAAACTGCAGAATTAGGTCTATATTATTCCATAAGCAAACAGAGAAGACCTTGATCTGGGGGTTACTACAGGGTCTGGGTCTACTCGGTTTAGAATTCTTCATAGAGTGGTCATTTTAAAGAGGTTTTATTAAATCATTCGAACACATAACAAGCCCTAGCACTAGGCTAATGTTTAAGTCACTTTTTGAAACCATTGTGATAAATAGAGCATTTGCTCTAGAAGCAAATGCTCTATTTATCACAATGGTTTCAGAACTGCACAATTCTAAAATTTTCTCCTGTCAATGTTCCTTTCCGGTAGATTTATTCAAAGAGATTGGGTCTAAAACTAGCCTATAGTATGAGGTAATGGGTTAAAGCATACAAAACTCTACATCTAGACAGGTTCTGACAATACCTGTAATAGTCACCATCTCTGTTAGCTCTTCTCTGTTCTCTCTCCTCCCTGTAGGATTTGGGACGACCTGACCTGTCTGACTTCCGGTCATCTCGGGGTCTGTCCTGATCTCTGCTTGACCAGTCATCCCTCCCTGTCCTGGGTCGATCACCCTAGCAATAGCAGTATAAAACATCAATGTTATCTTCACTCTGATTTTTTTTATATTTAGGCATGCTGACCATTTAAATACTTTAATAGTAACATATTTTGTCTAAAACAATTGTGGTCTGCTACAATACTCACAGTAGATTTTCCTTCAATTCTTTAAACCTTTTCCCGAATGAACATTTATGTGTTAATTGGTCTTGTCATGAATATTATTTTTTCTTTCAAGGGAATTATTTGCTTTGACCAAAAACTGTACAATCAGATCTATATCAAGTTATATGCAAACAGAGCTGGGTCCATGCTTATAAAGCTTTTAGTTGAGTCTGAGATCGTTCTCAAGCTTTTGATTGGTCAGATTTGAGCCTTTGGCTCAAATCTGACCAATCAAAAGCTTGAGAACTCAAATCTGACCAATCAAAAGCCTGAGAACGAAACTCAGACTCAACTAAAAGCTTTATAAGCATGGACCCAGATCTTGATTAGATAGCTCCTACTGAGGCCATCTGATCTGGGTCTACTCTTTTTGCAAAGGCATAGAAGATATTCATTTGAAGGAAAGGGTTAAGAGAAATGAAGGGAAAACTATATTCAGAATTGCAGCTGATGACACTTTTTGCAGACAATAATTAGTTAGGAAGGACAGTGACAGCATGTAAGGTGAAAAGACTGTTGAGATACCTGCACTGATTGATCTAAGTTTAACCTTTACAATGCTGAATTTTCAATTGGACTATTCCAAAATTCAAACAGGTCAAGCTTAATGTGAATATTTATGAATTTTCCTAAAGGAAAGTGTAACATGACAAACAGTGCAGACCCTGATAAGAGGGTTCCTCTCGGAGCCCTCTCTCATGGGTCTACACTGTTTGCAAAGGACATTAGTGACTCTTTTTCCGCACTGTAAGGGCTACAAAAAACAAGCATGGACGTTGTAATGGACAATAAGCAATTCAACCCTTTACTTCATAAATATTCACATAAGAAATAGTGACATAATGCATATTATACTGACATTTCCTACAGAACCCATCTGATCTAGGTCTACTCTGTTTACAAAAAGGCCTAGTTATGGAGTAAAGGGTTGACTATACAGTTCATTCGATATGAAATATGTTACTGGATTATGAATGACAAACAGTACAGACCCTGTTCAGTGGGCTCCCGTAGGAGCCCTTTAATCTGGGTCTACATTGTTTGCAAATGCAAGTGCACTTGTTTCCCACATTCAAAGGGAATGTGGAACTATGGTACAAAAAACAGAATGCCAGAAAAAGTAAAACACTTGATAATCCATAAAATTAAGGTTTAATCCCTTACTCCCTTACTACATGAATATTCATGCAGGGAATAATGACTTCATGAATATTACTCGGATAACATTTTATGATAGTATATGAGCAAGTAAAGTTTTAATCATGTCAGAAACTGTAGTATTTCATAAGCAAACAGAGCAGATCATGATCAGACCGCTCCTACAGAAGTCTTCTGATCTGGGTCTGCTCTGTTTGCAAAGGCGTTAAAAGACATAACTATGGAGTAAAGATTTAAACCGTAGATTTGCACTAGCATCCTGTCATCTTGCCATGTTCTCAGCTGTACCATCAAGTTTAACCTATAGCCTATCATAAGTGAAGTAATGATAACGTATACACACAGGTTGGCTCCTAATAAGATGTTGAGTATCTTGAAATCGCATCAGAATTAAAACTGTTTAGCACCTGGATTGTGAGCTTGTAGAAATAGACAATATAAATTTTGTTTAACTCTTTCCCTGGTCAGTATTCATGTGAGAAATTATGACATCATGAATATCTATTTGCTGAAGTTTTATAATGTAACCTTTTCAAGGATTTCTTTTGCTTTGACAAAAAACTGCAGAAGCAGATCTATATCGTACCAAAAGCAAACGGAGCAGACCCTGATCAGACGGCTCCTATAGGAGCCATCTGATCTGGTTCTACTCTGTTTGTACATGTAAATGCATGGAAATGCATTTATATGAAGGAAAGGTTTAATAATTAGCTGGCCAAGTTTTGAATGGGTTACAATTTATTAAGCAGACTAAGGAATAGACATATTCAGCTTTACAAAATATGGCGGAAAGGACAGATTAGATATCCTTACATTCAGGATTAATACAGTATAAAAAAGAATTTTATCTCCAACTTGTAGTCAACATGCACAATGTCATGGCACCTACTTTAGTAGGGCTGGGTTTGCCTCTATCATCTTTCTTTTCTCGTTCTTCTTTTATCTTCTCTCTATTTTCTTTTGAAAACCTAAGCTTAGGCTTATCTTCTCGTCCTTTACCAGAGTCTCTGTCCTTGTCATTAACATCTTTATCTTTCTTTTGCTCACTAATTCTGTCCTTTTCTCTCTCTGTCTTACTATCTTCTTTTTCTTTATCTTTACCTCGATCTACATTTCTCAAAAGCTTCAAATAAAAAGTATTATTCTCATAAACCTCTAGTTTCTCTGCCCATTATATTCTGCATATAGTTGAATCATCTAAAAATCCAATTTTCCTCTACTTATACTCATTTCTGCTAACCTGACAAATTGTCAAAGCATAGCTCATGTAAATAGTTTTCTTAAAATATTCATTTAACCCTTTCCCTCATATAAACACGTTTTCACGCTTTTGCAAACAGAGTCGACCCAGATCAGACGGCTCCTATAGGAGACGTCTGATCAGGGTCTGCTCTGTTTGCTGGTGGAATTTGATACATTTGTTTTCTTTACTTACTGAAATGGCTATAATGTTCCATCTTCCCTGTTTCATTATGACTATTATGTCCATGAATATTCAGTAGGTATTAAAATTTGAAATAAGCATAGAAAAGAGAAAGGATTAAGACTTTTTAACAATTGCATATGAACAAGTGAATTTGGCCAAGGCAGAATCTCCAGAATCATATCTATATCATTCCATAAGCAAACAGAGCAGACCCTAATCAGACAGCTCCAACAGGAGCTGTCTGACCTAGGTCTTCCCTGTCTGCAAAGGCATAAATATGCATATTAATCATGCATAAGGCTAACAATAAATGTCAAAACAGCCAGGTGATAGATGGTATTAAAACGACCATCATAGTTAACCTACAGTAAGAGCTCAGGCCATTAGGTTATAAATCGTTTCGCTTGAGTTTGAGTTCATTCCCAAAAATATGATTGGTTAGATTTCTAGCAGGCTCGAACTCTTGACCAATCATATAATTGAGAATGAATGCAAACTCAGACTTAGAAGTTTTACAACCTTTATAAACACAAGCAATGGTGAACAGATTTGATCAAAATGAGGCAACCATGGCATCTAGATCAAATACGGTTGCATTTTTTTTATCACAGATTTTTCTAGCTAAAACTGAAAAGAAATGTTAACCTTAATATCAAATTACAGAACAACCTCTTTATGATGACCACTAAAATTGGTTAATTCTGGGCTTTTAGATGTGTAGCTTAACCCTTCGCTTGCTGAATTTTGAAATACGTTTCTCCTTCTTTACCCATGCCCTGTTGTATAATTACATATATCTTCACTGTGTACAGGTATTTCGCTGTGCAATGACTGCTGTGGAGTGCACTGGTTGCACAATCAACTTGTAAATAGTGCAGATCCTGATGAGACAGCTCCTGCAGGAGCTGTCTCATCTGGGTCTACAATTTACAGGTAGGTATATTGACGTGAATAGCAAGCGAGGGGTCAATATTCAAGTAGACTATACTGACATCATGGATATTTGTTAGCTGAATTTTTATAATGGCATATGTGAACAAGATGTTCTGGTATTAGTAGAGCCTCTACAATGAGACCTATCATTATTTCATAAACAAACAGAGCAGACCATGATCAGACATGATCCTACAGGAGTTGTAAAACCTGGGTCTACTCAGTTTGCAGAGGCATGAAAAGGTGTTTATATGTAGACAAGAGGGCCAGAATGGCCCTGAAGCGCTCACCAGACAACCAGGAGAATATTTTCAAAATGTTCACTATATGTTACTATAGAAAACTAGCCGGCCCTGGGGCGGGCCAATTTTGACCCCAGGGGAATAATTTAGAAAAACTTGTAGGGGACCTGAACATGATGCTATGTGCCAAATATGAAAGCTGAGATTAACCTTCCAGTTTCAGAGAAGAAGATTTTCAAAGTTTGCTCAATATGTTTCTATTGAAAACTGCCCACCCCTGTGGCAGGGCCAATTTTGACCCTAGGGCCATAATTTATATGCATTTTGAAGAGGACCTGAACATGATGCTCTGTACCAAATATGAAAGCTGAGAGCCTTCCAGTTTCAGAGCAGAAGATTTTCAAAGATTTCACTATTTGTTTCAATTGAAAACTGCCCAGCCCTGGGGCGGGGCCAATTTTGACCCCGGGGCCATAATTTGTATCACTTTTGTAAAGGACCTGAACATGATGCTATGTGCCAAATATGAAAGCCTTCCAGTTTCAGAGAAGAAGATTTTCAAAGATTTCACCATTTGTTTCTATTGAAAACTGCCCACCCCTGGGGCGGGGCCAATTTTGACCCCCAGGCCATTATTTATAAAACTTGTGTAGAAGACCTGAACATAATGCTATGTGCCAAATATGAAAGCTGAGAGCCTTCCAGTTTCAGAGAAGAAGATTTTCAAAGATTTCACTATTTGTTTCTATTGAAAACTGCCCAGCCCTGGGGCGGGCCAATTTTGACCCCGGGGCCATACTTTATATCACTTTTGTAGAGGACCTGAACATGATGCTATGTGCCAAATATGAAAGCTGAGAGCCTTCCAGTTTCAGAGAAGAAGATTTTCAAAGATTTCACTATTTGTTTCTATTGAAAACTGCCCACCCCTGGGGCAGGGCCAATTTTGACCCCGGGCCATAATTTATATAATATTTGTAGCGGACCTGAACATGATGATATGTGCCAAATATGAAAGATGAGAGCCTTCCAGTTTCAGAGAAGAAGATTTTCAAAGAGTTCACTATTTGTTTCTATTGAAAACTGCCCACCCCTGGGGCGGGGCCAATTTTGACCCCGGGGCCATAAATAATATAACTTTAGTAGAGGACCTGTACATGATGCTATGTGCCAAATATGAAAGCTGAGAACCTTCCAGTTTCAGAGAAGAAGATTTTTAAAGATTTCACTATTTGTTTCTATTGAAAACTGCCCACCCCTGGGGAGGGGCCAATTTTGACCCTGGGGGCATAATTTATATAACTTTTGTAGAGGACCTGAACATGATGCTATGTGCCAAATATGAAAGCTGAGAGCCTTCCAGTTTCAGAGAAGAAGATTTTCAAAGATTTCACTATTTGTTTCTATTGAAAACTGCCCACCCCTGGGGCGGGGCCAATTTTGACCCCGGAGCCATAATTTTTTGGAGAGCACCCGAACATGATGCTGTGTGTCAATTATGAAAGCTGAGAACCTTCTGGTTTTAGAGCAGAAGATTTTCAAAGATTTCACTATTTGTTTCTATTGAAAACTGCCCAGCCCTGGGGCGGGGCCAATTTTGACCCTGGGGGCATAATTTATATAATATTTGTAGAGGACCTGAACATGATGTTATGTGCCAAATATGAAAGCTGAGAACCTTCCAGTTCCAGACGAGAAGATTTTCAAAGTTTTCGCTATATGTTTCTATTGAATTGGGGCGTGGCCAATTTTGACCCCGGGCCATAATTTATATAACTTGTGTAGAGGACCTGAACATGATGCTATGTGCTAAATATGAAAGCTGAGAGCCTTCCAGTTTCAGAGAAGATTTTCAAAGATTTCACTATTTGTTTCTATTGCAAACTGCCCACCCCTTGGGTGGGGCCAATTTTGACCCTAGGGCCATTATTTATAAAACTTTGTAGAGCACCTGAACATGATGCTGTGTGCCAATTATGAAAGCTGAGAACCTTCTGGTTTCAGAGGAGAAGATTTTCAAAGTTTTACTATATGTTTCTATTGAAAACAAGGCACCCCTGGGGCGGGGTCAATTTTGACCCCAGGGGCATAATTTATATAACTTTTGTAGAGGACCTGAATATGATGCTATGTGCAAAAGATGAAAGTTGAGATCCCTGTAGATTCAGAGGAGAAGATTTTTAAAGGTTCAAATTGTTGACGACGGACGACGAACGACGCACGCCGACGGACAACGGGAGATCACAAAAGCTCACCCTGAGCACTTTGTGCTCTGGTGAGCTAAAAAGGGGTATGCAGAAAGTCTTTAAGAATTCCCTTTTGTTCTGCATTAATAGGCCATGTTTATTCATACTGTATAATTACTGCAGTAGTACTAAAGAGGTTTAACAATACAAAAAACGTTTTTCCTTCTTGAATAATTACGAACAAAAACAACGCAACTTACTTGATTTTAAACTGTATTCAAACAGAACTAACAATAAACATTTGAAGATTTTCACAAAACAATTGATTCTAATTCAAATCTATTCAGTTAAACTTTAACCAATAAAACCCATGTTTTCAAAGAGGCAAAGCTCCTCTCTTGAAGTTACCTTCACAGGTGTATCTCTGTCTTTGTCTCCATCCTTCTCTCTGTCTTTGTCCTTCTGTCTATCTTTCAGTTTCTGTCTGTCATTATCCCTTTCTTTCCTTTTCCTTCTTTCCTCCTCTTTCATTTGTTTACGCTCCTGTTCACGTTTTCTTCTCTCTTCTCTTTGTCTCTGTCAGGAATACAGTCAACTGATCATAAACAGTAATGTTTAACCCATTCCTGCATATAGACGCCTTTTGACGCCTCTGTAAAAGTCACTTTATGAAACATTGTGATAAGTAGAGCATTTGCTCCAGAGGAGCAAATGCTCTATTTATCACAATGGTTTCAAAACTAAAAATTTAAAAAAAAAATCTTTTCTCTTCTTAATGCTCCTTTTTGGTAGATTTATTCAAAGAGGTTGGATCTAAAAATAGCCTATGAGGGAATGGGTTAATCTAAATCCTTTGCCTGATGAATATTCATCCATTCTGAACATTAATCATTTTAATCTTTATCATGTATAGGGTTAAACTACCACTTTTTAGAGATTTCACTTTGAAGAATTCTTGTATGAAATACGGTACTATATGAACTAGGTTGCAGAAAGGTTTTCAATTAGAAGATAATACCTTTCTGATACATAAAATCAGTTCGGAAAAAATTGCTTTCAATTTGATGAATAATTCTAAAATATTTTTTTAACAAATTAACATGCCAGTTCCATCTTTTCAGCATGGACCAAAATGTATATGTCCTCTGCAAACATTGTAAACCAAGATGAAATGGAGATTACCTACTCTTCATCTGGGTCTGCATTGTCTAGGATAATATACTGAGGAAATTTACTCCATAAATATGCATTTCTATGCCTTTGCAAGCAGAGTAGATCCAGATCAGGTGGCTTCTGCAGGAGCTATCTGGTCTGGGTTTGCTTGGTTTGCTGTTTACTTATGAAATATATAGATATGGTTCTATAAGTTCTGCCATGGCCAAATATTCTTGTGCCCATGTGCCATTATAAACAATAATCTAATTAATATTCATGATGCCAATATTTCTTAAATGAATATTCATGGAGTAAAGTGTTAATGACCATGTTAAACTTGTCTCTTTATTTGAAGAGTCCTTTTAAACATTCAGCATAGAGGAGTTAACCTATTTCCTGTTGAATATTCATGTAAGAAATAATGACATGATGAATATTTATTAGCTATTGAATTTGTACAATACATGTATAAATTTTAAGGGAATGTTTTGAACTGTAGAATCCGATCAATATTATGTCATAAGCAAACAGAGCAGACCCTGATCAGACAACTCCACAGCAGCTGTCTGGCCTGAGTCTACTCTGCTTGCAAAGGCATTTATATGAGGAAAAGGGTTAAAGTTGTACCATTGTGTACACTTATTTGTAGACATTTTGTATCTATGGTAACAGTGACTTACAAGAATCATGTTTCTCTTTTCCTCTTTTCTCTTCCGAATGTATTCAATAAGAGGTGTGGTGACCTTGGGTCCTCCCTTTGTGGCTACAAAACAAACAATATCATGCCAGTTTAGCTGGCTGAGAAGATTTTGGTGGTAAATACCTTCTCAAAAGCTAATGTCATGGCACTTGTTCATTAGTTACATAAAAGTGGAAGAAGTCAAAATTGAAACAGATCCAAATTTCAGCAGACATTCTTTGTGCAGGGTAAGCATTAACAACAGCACCACACACAGGTGCCACTGCCCATTCTTTGTGCAGGGTAAGCATTAACAACAGCACCACACACAGGTGCCACTGCCCATTCTTTGTGCAGGGTAAGCATTAACAACAGCACCATACACAGGTGCCACTGTTCATCTGTTTGATTGTAGCACTTGTGGCAGTGAAAAAGTGTGTAAGTTATATAAGATTTGCATGAACAGTAAAGAAGTTATAGCCAACATTAAATTTTCCTGACAACAACAACGACAACACTGACAATACAGATGCCAGTGTTATGACAACAGCTCGTATTTTTTCTTTAAAAAAAACACCAGACGAGCTATATCTGGACTACCAGCACTTTTACAAAATTTAATTATATCTTTTTGCAAATTACACATACTTTGTGAAGTGTTATGTTTTTCTACTGAATGGATAAACAAAACCACCTTTCTATTGTGGTCTCTTACTAGTAATGAATAAACATGGATGTCTTATAACCTTTTACCTAATTATTATTCATAACAGAAATAATGACATGATAAATATCAATCTGTTGAACTTTTATAATGAAATAAGAACACAGAATGTTTTGGTCATGTCAGTAACTATAGAATTCCATAAGCAAACAGAACAGACCATTATTAGACTGCTCCTATATATGATCTGATCTGATCTGGGTCTATTCTGTTTGCAAAAGCATCTCTACCAGGTAAAAGGTAAAAGCAAGTGGCTGCTTAATGCAGAATTGAAGTTATGCAGAAAGCTCCTATGGGAGCTTTCTGCATATCTTTCATTCTGCATTAAGCTACCACCTGTATTAACAAGAGGGCCAGAATGGCCCTGAAGCGCTCACCAGACAATCAGAGGAGAAGATTTTCAAAGTTTTCACTATATGTTTCTATAGAAAACTAGCCGGCCCTGGGGCGGGCCAATTTTGACCCCAGGGGCATAATTTATATAACTTTTGTAGAGGACTTAGACATGATGCTATGAGCCAAATATGAAGCTGAGAACCTTTCAGATTTTCAAAGTTTGCTCTATATGTTTCTACTGAAAACTACCCACCCCTGGGGCGGGGCCAATTTTGACCCCAGGGCCATAATTAATATAACTTTTGTAAAGGATCTGAAGATGATGATACATGAGTTCATATTATTATTCATATCTTAACTTATTTTTAACCCTTCCCCTGTTCTATGTTTATTCAAAATTTCAATACCTACTGAATATGCATGGACAAAATAGTTATAATGAAAAATAGAAAGTGTAGCCATTTTAGAAAGTAATGAAAAACATCTTTCAAATTCCATTAACAAACAGAGTAGACCCTAATTAGACAGCTGCTAAAGGAGCCGCCTGATCTGGGTCTGCTCTGTTTGCAAATGCATGAAAAGGCATTTATATGAGGGAAAGGGTTAAGTAAACATATTATAAGTACATTGTATATTGTACACAAAAATGGAAATAATTTAATGCAATTTGCACTATATAATATCATAAGTAAACAGAGCAGATTGATCATATGGCTACTAAATGAGCCATCTAATCTGGGTCTACTCTGTTTGCAATGGTGCAGAAATGCATAATTATGGAGCAAAGGGTTAATTGTCTGTGCAATAGGCCAGATCTAAAAATATCAGTTGTCTACCCAGAAGGGAGGCAACCCAGTTGTTATCAAAAGTGCAAAGGGAGACCTAGCACAGTTTGGATTCTGATCTGACGCATGTGTAACTTCAAATTACATATGTGTCAGATCAGAATCCAATATTGTACTTCATAATTGTTTTGTACAAGAGAGTTAATTGTAAGATTGACATGTATTAAATAACAATGTGAACAATCTTAGACAAGCAGACAACAATTCTGAAGCAGATAATACTGATACTGATAAAGAATGCTACAGCATAGAACACTTGACTTGTATTCAGCTTAACTTCACAAAAAATATACTGATAAGACTCTATATTGATATCTGAGAGCTTAATGCAGGACATAGATATGCAAAGAGCATTTTGAGAATTATCCACTTAGTTTTCTCAATCTAAAATGAGTGTTTGTTATTTATTTGGCTAAACACAATTTTTACTCTTCTGATTAGACTAAGGGTAAAACAACTGGAACTGGCTATACTAGGTCAGTCTCAGTGGACTGGGTTGTAGGAGAAACCTTTAGCCGCAGTTTCTGAAGTGAAAAAGCCTATTTTAAAGTATAACCCAAAGGGCAGGACCAATTTTAACCTCAGAACTATGATATTAACACAATTCTTAAAGGTAAACTAAGTTAATCTATACACCAAATATCTAAGCTCTAGGACATGTAGTTTTTGACAAGAAGATACTAGTGTTTAAACAGCAGTCAGCTATGGAAAACTTGCCACCCCTAGGGCGGGGCCAATTTTAACCCCAGGGACATGATTTATATAACTTTTGTAGAGGACCTGAAGTTGAAGCTATGTGCCAAATATGAAAGCTGAGAACCTTCTAGTTTGAGAGGAGAAGAATTTCAAAGTTTTCACTATATGTTTCTATTGAAAACTGAAAATCCCTGGGGCAGGGCCAATTTTGACCCCAGGGGCATAATTTATATAACTTTTGTAGAGGACCTACAGATGATGCTATGTACCAAAGATGAAAGCTGAGAACCCTGTAGATTCAGAGGAGAAGATTTTTAAAGGTTGAAATTGTTGACGCCCGACGACGCACGACGACGGACGACGGACATCAGGCGATCACAAAAGCTCACCCTGAGCACAAAAGTGCTCTGGTGAGCTAAAAACCCAAGAAACAGGCCTCTTTCGAGAGACCATTGTAAGGAGGATCTTCTGTATACCTTTTGCTTCTCTCTCTTTAGCCTCTAACTGTTCCAGATATGTTTCTATGGAAATCACTTCCTCTGTTTCAGGATTTTCCAGCGACTCCAGAAACTTCAGGTAGTCAGAGTCTGCAATGAAAAGAAATAAAAGTGAGAAATCAAATTCACAAAATATTGTAGATGTTTAGACTAGTCAAAGTTTACACTGTAAAGTCTAGATCAAACCTCCTCTTATTATAAAACATTTACATTATAAAAATTCAGCTTGTAAATACATGTATTCATGATGTCATTATTTACTACATGAATATTGAACAGGCAAAAGATTAAAAAAAACAAGAGGGCCATGATGGCCCCGATATCGCTCACCAGACAATCAGGGGAGAAGATTTTCATTTTTTTTACTATATGGTTCAATAGAAAACTTGTCACCCCTGCAGGGGGCCAATTCTCACCCCAGGCGGTATAATTTATAGAACTTTTGTAGAAAACCTGAACATGCTGTTATGTGCCAAATATGAAAGCTGAGAACCTTCCAGTTTCAGAGGAGAAGATTTTCAAAGTTTTCACTATATGATTCTATAGAGAACAGGGCACCCTTGGGGCACTGCCAATTTTGACCCCAGGGACATACTTTATATAACTTTTATAGAGGACCTACAGATAATGCTATGTGCCAAACATGGAAGCTGAGAACCCTATAGATTCAGAGAAGATTTTTAAAGGTTAAAATTGTTGACGAATGATGACGGACATCAGGCAATCACAAAAGTTCGCCCTGAGCACTTTGTGCTCTAGTGAGCTAAAAAAGTCAGAATGTCAAATAGTTTGGATCCAGATGAGATGCCTTATTTAGATGCAAATGTAAAACAAGAATGTTGAAAGTAACACATGTCAACTTCTGAAAGTGATGAAACAGATGGAAGGACAAGTGATCTTTAACCCTTTCCCTGTTCTGTATTTAGGCCAGCTTTCAATACCTACTGAATATTCATTAACAAAATGGTTATAAAGAAATATGGAAGGTGAAGCATTGTAGACATTTTAGAAAGCAAAGAAACAGATCTATAAAATTCTATTAGCAAACAGAGCAGACCCTGATCAGATGGCTCCTCTAGGAGCCATCTGATCTGGGTCTACTCTGTTTGCAATTGCGTGAAAACACGTTTATATGAGGGAAAGGGTTAAATATCAACCTGCTAAAGAAGGTGGTACACATTGATACAAGTCTACCTTGCTCGATTGTTCCTTTCTTGGCATCAGGCTTTTTGGACCGTTTCTTTGGTACTTTCTGAAATGTGGCGAATTCAACTAGCGCAGGGTACTCATTACCTGCAAAAAGAAACCAAAATAACCGATAGAATAACAAGGGTTGAGTGGATGATTGTAGTGATTACATTATTGAACATTTAAAAGCATTTAACACTTTCCCTGTTGAATATTCATGCAGGAAATAATGACATTATGAATGTTTATATGCTGAAGTCTTATATTTGTATACATGTGTATGTACACATGAGTTGGTGTTGGTAGAAATTGTAGAGCAAAATATTTTATAATTTCATAAGTAAACAGAGCAGTGAGCATATATGCCATTAAATAACAAGATGTGTTTGTGAAACACTATGCCCCCTCGATATGATATTTGACCCTGAAGGATGACCTTGATCTTGACATGTCATCACTCAAACTGTGCAGCTTCATGGGGTACACATGTATATCAAATATCCAGTCTGTATCTCTACTGGTACAAAAGTTATGGCCAATGTTAAAAGTTGGTGACCTTTGATCATGAAGGATGATCTTGACCTTGACATGTCACCCCTCAAACTGTGCGGCTTCATGAGATACACATGCATACCATTATCAAGGCTGTATATCTACTGGTTCAAACGTTATGGCCAATGTCAATGACCTTTGACCTTCCAAGATGACATTGACCTTGACATGTCACCCCTCAAACTGTGCAGCCAAATGAGAAACACATGTATACCAAATGTCAAGTCTGTATCTCTACTGGTTCAAAAGTTATGGCCAATGTTAAAGTCGGTGACCTTTGACCCTGAAAGATGACCTTGACCTTGACATGTCACCCAAACTGCAGCTTCATGAGATACACATGCATACCAAATGCCAAGTCTGTATCTACAAGTTCAAAAGTTATGGCCAATGTTAAAGTCTGTGACCTTTGACCCTAAAAGATGACCTTAACCTTGACATGTTGCCTCTCAAAATGTGCAGCTTCATGAGATACACATGCATACCAAGTATCAAGACTCTATCTCTATTGGTTCAAAAGTTATGGCCAATTTGAAGTTGGTGACCTTTGACCCTGAAGGATGACCTTGACATGTCACCCCTCAAACTGTGCAGCTTCATGAGATACACAAGCATGCCACATATCAAGTATCTATCTGTACTGGTTCAAAAGTTATGACCAATGTTAAAGTCGGTGATTTGACCCATATGTTTGACCTCTGACCTTTAAGGATGACCTTGATGTGTCACCCCTCAAAATGTGTGTCTTTATGAGATACATATGCATGCCAAATATCAAGTCTCCATCTCTACTGGTCCAAGTTATGGCCAATGTTAAAGTCAGTGATTTGACCCATATATTTGACCTCTGACCTTGAAATATGACCTTGACCTTGACATGTCACCCCTCAAAATGTGCGGTTTTATGAGATACATATGCATGCCAAATATCAAGTCACTAGCTGTACTGGCTCAAAAGTTATGACCAATGTTAAAGTTACAGACAAAGAAACAGACAATTTGACCTTTGACCCTGAAGGATGAACTTGACCTTGACATGTCACCCCTAAAAAGTAACAGCTTCATGAGATACACAAGCATGCCAAATATCAAGTCTCTATCTTTACTGGTCCAAAAGTTATGGCCAATGTTAAAGTCGGTGATTTGACCCATATATTTGACCTCTGACCTTGAAGGATGACCTTGACCTTGACATGTCACCCCTCAAAATGTGCGGCTTTAGGAGATACATATGCATGCCAAATATCAAGTCTCTATCTATACTGGCTCAAAATATATGACCAATGTTAAAGTTGCGTTAAAGTTACAGCCAAAAAAACAGACAATTTGACCTTTGACCCTGAAGGATGACCTTGACCTTGACATGTCACCCCTCAAAATGTGCACCCTGATGTGATACACAAGCATGCCAAATATCAAGTCTCTATCTCTACTGGTCCAAAAGTTATGGCCAATGTTAATGTCGGTGATTTGACCCATATATTTGACCTCTGACCTTGAAGGATGACCTTGACCTTGACATGTCACCTCTCAAAATGTGCGGCTTTATGAGATACATATGCATGCTTAATATCAAGTCTCTATCTGTACTGGATGTCATTATTTCTTAAATGAATATTCCACAGGGAAAAGTGTTAACCCTTACTTCGCTAATAACAATGTGCCTGACTTATGCAAACAGCTTGAATTGAAATTACCGGTAAGTACCAAGTAACACAGCCTTAAATCAAGATACAAACTTTTTGATATATGGTCAGTAGTTTCTCAAAAGCTTGAACTAATCAGAACTACGGTAAGTAAAACTTACTACAGATAAGAGTTTGAGCAGATGCAAATTTTTTCAGCAGGATATGGTTTACCCTTTCCTTCATATAAACATGTGTTCACGCATTTGCAAACAGAGTAGATCCAAATCAGATGACTCCCTAGGGCTGGGTCTGCTCTGTTTGCTTAGGGCATGTTATAGGAGCATGTTATAGGAGCCATCTGGTTAGGGTCTGCTCTATTTGCTAACAGAATTTGAAAGATCTGTTTCTTTACTTTATAAAACGATTACAATGTTCTGCCTTCCACATTTCGGTGAAGCTATGTTTTCAATGAATATTCAACTTAGGTATTGAAATTTGGAATAAACATAGAACAGTACAGTAGTCATACTAATGAGTATTTTTACATGAATTGATCCATTCAACTTAATTTTCATATGGTAAAAATATAAAAGGGAATTGTTAGCTTAGACGAAAACTGTAGGATCAGTTCTATATAATTTCATAAGCAAACAAAGCAGACCCTGATCAGATGGCTCCTACAGGAGCGGTCTGATCTGGGTCGTCTCTGTTGGCAAAGGCATGAAAAAGCATATTTATGAGAAAAAGGGTTAACTGGTGAATGAAATGACTAGTTACCTTTAGCATCCACAAACACATAACCATCAAACTTGTCCCTGAAACTGGCAATGTCTTCATAATTCTGGAAGTTGATGTACGCCCTTGAGAATGCATTTGGCCCCAGACTACAATATACAACAAAACATAACAGTTACAAATGATATTAGATAAATGTTTACACAGATTGTAGAACAGTCTAGAACCCATATTTATCCCTTTTTGTGGTAACCTGTTCTGTCCTGTAGCTATCTGATTTTTATCTGCTGTTTCAGACCTGATTCTGTACTGTTAACACTTTCCCTGTTCTATGTTTATTCCAAATTTCAATACCTACTGAATATTCATGGACAAAACAGTGGTAATGAAATATGGATTGTGGAACATTATAGCCATTTTAGAAACTAAAGAATAAGATCTTTCTAATTTCATTAGCAAACAGAGCAGATCCTGGTCAGACAGCTCCTATTGCAGCCATCTGATTTGGGTCAACTCTGTTTGCAAATGCGTGAAAAGGCATTTATCCCTTTCCCTCATATAAACGTGTTTTCACGCATTTGCAAACAGAGTAGATCCAGATCAGACGGCTCCTAGAGGAGCCGTCTGATCAGGGTCTACTCTGTTTGCTAATAGAATTTCAAAGATCTGTGTCTTTACATTCTAAAATGGCTACAATGCTCCATCTTCCATTTTTCATAATAACCTTTTTGTTCAAGAATATTCAGTAGGTATTCAAATCTGTAATAAACATACATGTAGAACAGGGAAAGGGTTAAATGAGGGAAAGGGTTAACCATGACAATAAATTTCATTATTATATATCTATAATTATAGTATAATACAAGATATAAATTGATTAATATATTCATAAAGTAACTCTTGCACATATTTATTTCCCCTTCTTTCTCCAAACTTTAAACATGAAGCATATCAAATAAAAAAAATACAATCAGGGTGTAAAACAGTTTTTATCTAGAGGAGATGCTGAGATACTCTGTATCCAAACTGTTTTCAAGGCATATCACTATTTTGAAGGTTACATGAGTTTACATAATCATTTCAGTAGAATGATAACAAACATGTTGCACACATATAGCCATTCCACACCCCTCGACTATGTCGGCTAGCCACACCTGCCTCTGTCATTAAAACACTAATTATTAAATTTACGCTTTTGCAAACAGAGTATACACAGATCAGAAGATCCTGTAGGAGCTGTCCGATCAGGTCCTACTCTGTTTACTTACACAGATAATGTACCTTGATATTACAACGTTTACAGCAGTATAATAAGACTTCTGTGAATTATATGAATTGATAATAGTCATAAGGTAAACCCGTAACATTTTACTCCAGGAATATTCATGTAAGAAATAATGAAATCTGATCATTAATATTAACTAACTGAAGTTTTAGAATGGCAGCATGAACAAGGGAATTTGTTACAAACACTGCAAAGATCCTATGCAGGATCTTATGGTACATGCAATGAATATTCATGTAAGATATAATGACTGTATGAATATTAATTAGTTATTATAAGTTTATGAACAAGGGAATTTTGGCCATGTCGGTAAGAACAGATTTAGATCTTTATTATTTCAGGAATAAACAGAGCAGACCCTGGTCACACAGCTCCTGAAGGTACTTCCAGCAATAGTAATACAGTTGAACTTCAATATCTTGAACTTGGTTAAATCAAACTTTGGGATAACTCGAAGTAAAATTTTGATCCTTCCAAAATTTATATCTTATAATACAGAATTGTTCTAAAATGTATATATATGTACACATATCTAGAACACATGTGACAGCTTAATGCAGGTCGAAAATAATGCTGAACACATTACTTTAGACATGCATTAAGCTGTGAACTTTAGAAATGTTTCAGATTAGAAATCCGATGACTTGAACGTCTGTAATCTTGAAGTAATTTGTTACTTGTTTTCACGCACTTGCAAACAGAGTAGACCCAGATCAGACGGCTCCTAAAGGAGCCGTCTGATCAGGGTCTGCTCTGTTTGCTAATAGAATTTGATATATTTGTATGGTCGCTTGAAGTTCAAGATATCAATGTTCAACTGTATTTACTATTTAGATGAAATTGGCAAACACATCCTGTAGGAGCCATCTCATCAGGGTGTGCTAGCTCTGTTTGCTTATGAAATTATAATAGATATCACCCTACAGTTTCTACCAATACCAAAACATCCTGTGTACATAATTATGCCATCATAAAAATTTAAGCAAATCAATATTCATGATGTCATTATTTCTTATATGAATATGCAACATGGAAAGGTTTGAAATATATTGAGGTAATTATTTGATACAAACAGAAAAATAAAGAATATTCTTACTTTTAGGCTAACAAAATAGCCATTACAAAACAACTGAGAGAGTAATTCCAACATAATTATCATACATTAAAAGCAGCTACTGCTTAGTTCTTATATATAACAACACTGATACATGTATAATATAAAGTACCTGAAGTCTGCTTTCATGAAATAGAAGAAGTCATAGTTGGGCAGTGGTGATATTTGCTCAAGCAAGGCTTCTCCTGACAGACTAGGAGGCAGGCGGCGGATCACAACCTGCAAAAACAGTACAACTTGAATTACATCATGATCTGTTTTCACCAATTCAGTGCTCAACCTAAAGCTATCATAATCAGAGGGAGAGAAGGTGGGAATCAGGGAGAGGTTTTGGTGTTGATTTTGTATCTCTGTTAATGGTCTATGCATTCAAACTTTTCCCTACTTCAAAGTAAGTAGGGTATGGAAGATTTTGTCTCACTCACAGTGCACTCATTCAAAGGATTAATGTCTTAGTCTGTTCGTTTGAACACCTGAATTCTAATATAAGCAGCATTCTGTGAAATCAGACTTTGAAATAGAAAATACTTGAAAGTGGTGGTAGCTGGTCTAGTAAATAAAAACTGTAACATTGTTTTGAAAATCATATTTACCTGTATATTATTTCAGGAACAAACAGATAACAATGCGCACCCAAATACTAAAATCGCCACTTCTCCACCATTTACCCTATACTGTGACCACTCTAAAATACAATCGTCTCTCAGACTTGTCAGCTTCCTCTTTGAATTTGAAACTTTGAATTCTGAAACTTTCACCAGTCTACATTGTCATTAGTGTTTAGTCTCATCAATGAGCTGTAAGACAGCATGCTATTTTTGTGATGTTTGCCGTCTTACAGTCTCATGGCAATTAATATGTCAAATACTGGGTAGAAATCGTTAATTTTCTAACTTCTAATCTGGTCATATTAAATTGGACCTAATTTTCAATGTAAATCTGCACTTTTGCAGTAATTACATCATTCAAACAACAACTGACCTCAGATATGCTCATAAATCCACACTGCAACCAACACTGTTATTGTCATGTGATAATACAAAAATGTACATATTTATACTACTGCATGTCTTTATATAAGAATTATGTCGCATTTTGGAAGAAATTCCAACCCACCACTGGAATCATTGGGTGTGTACTGAGGAACGTTCTAACCTAAAACAGTCTTAACGCCTGTGTACTCTGCCGGACTATCGTTAAGACCGAAAGTAGCTCGATATCACTATTTAGAGTACACAAATGTGAACTAATTGGTGTTGTGACATGCAAACGCGGTGTGTTGTTTACATACGAGTCAGCTGATTTGAAGCGTGCGAGTGCTGGACCTGACTCTGGGCAGTTGAATACTGGTAGCCAACCAGACTGGACAGGAGAGGCATCTGTTGGAGATGCCTTACATAGGCCGATCACTACACTCCCCTCCCTCTTAACCTTTAGGAGCAAGGTATAATATTACCCATGCCCTGCAAACCCGCATGCCCCTAAGACTTAACAAGCAGGCCCCCGTATACAAACCGAATTATCCTCGTCGCCAATGAAGTAATTCTAAGTGAGGAAAAATTACCTGCCTCTACCCGGATTCGAACCCTGGACCTCTGGAATACTAGTCCGACACTCTAACCATGTTGCCAAAGTGTTAACCCAATGTCAGCAATTTAAGGCTGTTGGAGATGCCTTAATTTACATTAGGCCGATCACTACATTGGATATAAATTCATAGGTAACATCCTACCTTTGTTGGCGGTAAGTCTTTCGTCCTCCGCTTCTCATTCAACTTTGCCTTTGAATCGACGTCTTGTGTCATACTAGATTTTGTTTTAAGAACTATTTGATTTGGTTAATGGAGAATTGAACTTGTTAAAAAAGAACTGTTTTGTTTTCAACAAACAACTGTGTTGTTTAGCAATATTGCCTTAAATTAAATTGTTGGCGACAATCATTCAATATTGACGTTTAATAATGAACACATCGTGGATTCAAAGATGAAATATGAAAGCCAATATTAAAACAACATGGAAAATGAAGAACTTTTCATTCCATGTTTTGGGCGACTTGTTTAAAGATTTATGGTACGTGAAGTTCAATTGTGTTTATACAATGCCTTTATTGTTTGTTGTAAAATATGATCCAGTATATATCTTTTTCTACGTATGATTTTCATTTTTTTATATACCATACGAATTTTCATTAAAAAAAAAGAAAATACTCAGCATGTGGGCAATGGGATAAGGATTACGGAACCTTAAGGATTCGGTTGTTTATCACCGGAACAAATTCCTTTCAACAATTATTAAATCAAGTGTACCGCATCACCAAGGTCGTCAAGATGTGGTACGCACTACTACCTTTTGCTGGACTTTATACAGCATTTCTGTATGCCCCACATCTAGTGCACGAAGGGGCAAATAGGCTTTTCAATAATGGACATGTAAGTTAAATATTCCTCAAAATCGACCAGCGTTATGTACTCGTTGCAATGTGTTTTCGCGACGGTTTGCGGAGATTTCGGCTAAAGACGATTTCGCCTACAATTAGATTTCGGCAAGAAATAAATTTATTATATAGGTCTTGCACATATGGAACAGCCACGGATAACCTAAAAAAAAACCTATACAGAATGTTGTAACAAGATTAACTGTCCTGTGGTGATTCTTTCAAGATTGTGTAGTTCACATCTGTGTACTCTAAATGGTGATATCGAGCTACTTTCGGTTTTAACGCTATCCCGGCAGATAATATCGGGTTGTTTCTGACACCACTGGCCGTGGATAGGATTAGTAAAGCTCATCTGGCTCAGACGTGTGCCAGTTGCGGCCCCTACTAAATACCGCATTCATGACTGCACTTAACAACCCTTTGTAACATTAGTTAGCCATGCTGAAAACTTCATATAATGCATTTTCCATAATAACATACATTACATTTCGCGTAGTATCGGACACAAGAAATAACGTCAGGGTTCATCGGACAGTCAACGTTTTTTTAAAAAAAAAATAAAGTTCTTAACATAATGTTATGCCGAGTAGAACAACCTTTTCTACGATTTTTAAAATCAAACAAAGTTCTTAACAATAACATCATGAATGGTAAACATTTATTCATAACCCTTCCGTTGTATCGTCTAATGAATTAACCGTCTGCCTCAAAGTTTAAGTTAGATCTAAATAGCTAAAAAGCTAAGTTACATACAATATTTTGACAGGAAGTGATCATGACAAACTTGGATCCTGATCAGACACCTGAGTTATTCGGTGTCTAATCTGGATCCAGTCTATTTACAAAAGTAATCACTTTTGTGATTTTATACCCCAGTTTATAGCACTTGGCAAGGGTTAAGCTAAAGGTTAAAACTGAATGTTTAAACTTAAACACAAGGAAGGTTTACTGCTGAAACAGCCAGTTTTAAATCCTTTACATCGTAACGACATCTGATGTTTTTTCTTTTATTTGGAATTCTGAAAATGTGATAGACCTAAGTGCCATAATGAAGGGTAGATTCGAATATTAAAGACACCAGGAAATGCTGGTTAGTTTTAGCACTATCAAACTTGAAGAAAATAATTTATCTTGTGGAATTTACATTCTACCGACCTTGTTTATTCTCTCTCTTCTGTCCCTCTCAATCTCTCTTTGTCTCGCTCTAGGTCTGCCTCACCTCTCTCTTTCTCGCTCTGTCTCCGTCCTCTCTATCTGTCCCTCATTCATAGATTCTACATTCATTCATTCATTCAGTTTGTTCTTATCGTAATTTACGTAAAAATACCAACGACTGTGTTTATATAAAAATATAGCTTTTGAAACCTGAATTAATCTAGATTCTAGATATTGAATGGAAACAAAATGTAAACAGATAAAGTAATTCTAAGGTGTGTGTGGTTGTGGGGGGGGGGGGGGGGGTGTTACTGGCCTCTACTGGGATTCAAAACCCAGACCTCTGGACAACAAGTCCGACACTCTAACCATGTTGCTATTTAGGGTTTGCTCAACAGCAAAACTGTTGGAGATGCCTTACATAGGCCAATCTCTAAACAGATCTGGATTCTAGATGATGATCTACATCTCGATCTTGTCTTTGACTGTCCGATTCTACCCTTAGTCATTTTAGTGTAAAAATGTTAAGCAGGGGTTCATCGGACAATTGATTTATTTGGTTTTTTTTTAAAAACATCTTTACATTAATTAGTTTACTCATAAACTGAAATATATTTAAAGCTGACAAATTCTCATTTCAGTAAAGTTTATTTGAATAAAATACAATCAGTGCATCTACAACGAGACTCCGAAATGTAGCAACGATTTACCCACATGTTTACGTTTTCTCCAATAGAAAGTGCAAAGAATGCAATTTAGTCAGAAGGGCAAGTGACCAATCATATTTCTTGCTTGATGACAACACTGTAACGACTCATGACGTCAGAAAATGACATAAGACTGAAAAAGCTTTGTAAGGTGTGTTATCATTGGATGTAAGATTTCAACTTTGTCAAACGAAAGACAGTTGAATAAAGTGTCCGCTGAACCCTGCATGTCCAATGAAACCCGGTATTACTCTAATCAGCAAATACCTGATCCCCTGTCCAGAACCTTGTACGAAATGAATATTTCCACAGACAAAGTTTATTGTAATGCAAATGTGAATAAAATGACCTTATGCTTATGACATACTGCATATCGATAAAAAGAATATGCAATATATTATTATTGGACACATACAGAAAAATAAACTGTATGAAATGTAAGCATTCAATATATGCGTTTAATGAATATTAATATTCTCTTTGATTTTATGGCTGAATGCATGTAACAAAAATGTGACGTGTATTTTGACATGATAATCTTTGAAAAAGGCCCGTAGTGGTCGAAATATTAGATCAGAGCAATTCAGGTATTTATGTAGAATATTTAGCTATCAATCTTCATCTTACATTTGAAATAAATAATTTAAAATGATTAAAACTGGTTATTGGTGAAAATGAATCAAACATTGTGTACAGATGGACACACAGACGCAGATAATGTTAATTGGTGAAAAAATGCATACATATAGTTCATTGAATTTAGTTTCTGTTTCACACCTCGGGGGATGCCGATTGTACATTAATTTGACTTGAATAAGAATGACTTGCCTACCTTTAATTGGACACATGTTTGACAAACAACATGAACACAGTTATTTTTAAACACAATAAACGTACATTGTAATTTAAAAAAATTATTATGTTTTCAATGGCAAGTTTTCACAAAAATCTGTGGACATTACTATAAAAAATTGTTATCTTTTTATCAATATGCAGTATGTCATATTCATCTGCTCATTAAATAATATTCACATTAAAATTTGCATCATATGAAATTACAATAAACTTTGTCCTTGGAATTTTTCATTTTCTACTAAGTCCTGGGCCGAGGATCGGTTATATGCCGGTTATAGTAATTTTATTTTCTACTGAGGTTTAACCAATATTTTTTAATATATAATATTGCTAATAGCAGCTATCGGAATATTTTCTGGACCCAGATCATCTGATTATGACATAAGACTCAATTTAAGCTGTTTCGTAAATATGTCTTTTTTACTGTCTGTATATAATTAATAGTATATATCATTAATTATGCAAATTTATCACACCCTGGGCTGTCAAAGTCTGTGTGGCGGTCAGGGGCTACACTGATCATTCAGTCTTGGTCATCATGATCTGGAAAACAACACAAATCAATCTTGTTACAAACATTTTGTATTGTTTTGTCATGTTAACTGTACCTGCAATATACATGTAGGTGTGAAATACAATCGCTATATAAATTATAATTGCTTTCTAGGCGAAATCTCCAATTGGTTTACTATATACATGTATATAATTAATTGTAGGTGAAATAGTCTTTAAGCGAAATCTCTGACACCTTTTCGTGACTTTCTGTTCGTGTACCAATGTCCATCGAAGTAACCTTACCACTACTAGCATTAACTCGAGGGAGAACTTTCTGTGCATTGAATGACTAAGTATCTTCCTGAAATTATGAGACATATTCATTTTCAGTTCTTGTGAGCTTTCTGTATAATGTCTTACATTAATGTAAGCTGCATGTCTACCTGCCTTAAACCTTTCAATGTGGAGAATGTTTTACTTTTGTCTAGTGGTGTAACAATACATCAAACTATCGCACTATCGTGATAGTTCTCTATCCCAGTTACACTATCGATAGTTACTTCCAATTGACGATAGACTATTGCAATAGTTGCTCTGACTATCGATAGTTTCAATAGTTCTTTCATATAATTGGCACTGTGTTTTCAAGATGGCATCGACTATCGCAGAGATCGAGTTTGTTAAAAACAAAAGCGGTAAAACACAAGTGGCAAAGCCCAATTCATTTTAAATCATTTCCACAAACATTTTTTAGTAAGAATTTACAGCAAAGTTATATCATACACTGTGCAAATTTGCATTTGCAAGTTTTCAAATCTTGGCAATAACTATTGCAATAGTATTGCAATAGTTTCCTGCAATAGCAATAGTATCGCAATAGTACTTTCAGCAATAGCAATAGTATTGCAATAGTCAAAACTGGCCCCAATAGTCAGCCCTACTTTTGTCGCTCAGTTTGAATTGAGAATTTTTTTATTTCAAAAGATGTAACTTATATCTACATCATTCGATCGCATCCTCTTATTAGAAATTTCGAGAAGATTCTAAAGAGTGGTCACAGTATAGGGTTTAAACGTTAGTTGAGAAATGACGATTTTAGTATTTGGGTACACACCTTTATCTGTAGCTCTGAGAATAACAGTTTCACTTTCAGTCTCAGGTAGGATATCTTTCTAGAAAATTGTTTTTGATATTGTACATGTATGTACCTTTCTTTCTTCTTACTTTTGTACAGGAGTCATTAGTGTTGGCCTGTTTATCGATAATGATTATACTCGTGAGTTGGTAGGCAATGCCTATATCTATGATTATAGATAATGAAACTGTATATAGTACTATCAATTGTTTCACCTTTTCACCAAAGAGTATCTTTCTGCCATTGCAGTGATTTAATTATTAATGTTTTATTTTTGGAAATTAAAGTACATGTATATCAAGACTTATTTTCTTGAGCCTTTACTCAGTTTACAACAAAATATGACTCGAATATATTAAAGTTTTGATGAAATATATATTCAGCAATGAATAATGATAAGAACTGACAAACTACATATGTGTATTTATGAGACATTTTAAACACATTTTCTAATAGGAGATAAACACACAATTTTTAACCGGGTTTTCCATGGAAAATCCGGTTTTTGAAATGGTGATGTATGGCGGTCTGTCAGTTGCGCGGATGGGCGGCTGCCAATCTTGTAAGCGCAACTTCTCTGAAACTGCTCCACAGATTTTCATAAAACCTTGCATGTAGCAAGGATACAATGTGTAGATGTGCATATTGTCGGGGACTTTTCCTTCTCCAATTTTTCTGGGAGTTGTGCCCCTTTGAACATAGAAATCATAAGGTCTTTTGACCCTACTCTTGTAAGCGCAACTTCTCTCAAACCGTTCAACAGAATTTCATAAAACCTTGTATGTAGCAAGGACACAATATGTAGATGTGCGTATTGTCGGGGAATTTTCCTTCTGCAATTTTTATGGGAGTTATGCCCCTTTGAAATTAAAAATCACTAGGTCTTTTGACCCTGTCCTTGTAAGCGCACCTCCTCTGAAACTCCTCAACAGATTTTTATAAAACCTTGCATGTAGCAAGGACACAGTATGTAGATGTGCATATTGTGGGGGATTTTTCCTTCTGAAATTTTTCTGGTAGTTATGCACCTTTGAACTTAGAAACCACTAAGTCTTTTGACCCTATCCTTGTAAGCGCAACTTCTCTTAAACTCTGCAGCAGATTTTCATAAAACCTTGCATGTAGCAAGGACACACAGTATGTAGATGTGCATATTGTCGGGGATTTTTATGCCCCCAACGGGGGCATATAGTAATGGCATTGTCCGTCCGTCCGTCCGTCCGTCGGTCCTTCCATCCGTCCGTCTCAAATTTCGTGTCCCTTCCATAACTTTTTTTTTTATCTGTGAATGGATTTCAAAATAACCTGGCACAAATGTTCACCACACAAAGATGGTGTGTCACGTTCAGCTCACTGGTCCATGGGTCAAATATCAAGGTCACAGGGTACAATTTTGGGGGGCATTTTTCATGTGACTGTGACAGCTCTTCTTCCTTCTGCAATTTTTAGCCGAAATTTTTCGAGAAAAATCTCGGCTTATAGTTTGGCGAAAACCGGGCGGGCGGCAGTGTGCCGTCATTAACAAAACTTTAACATTGCTTATAACTTCTGAATTACTTAAGCTAGACCATTCATATTTGGTATGCAGATAGCTTGGGTGAAGGCTCATCACTTGATACAAGCAAGCTTTTACGCAAGCGTAAAATGGCTGCGTAACATGTATTTAAGCAGGATAGAAGAAAAGAGGGAGCAGTATTGTTTAGTACTTTTAATTAACAGATACATTGGGAAAACATGACTGTTATGTATGAATTAATACATGTAGCAGAAACGGGGGAATGTTTTAATGAGCCATGATGTATAATACCTGTGTTTGACACCAATAATACACATTACGTCACAGATCAATGTTATTCATTTGCTGAAACACACTGATGTAGAAACCATTATCACATTAAGTGATGTTCACAAGGCATACAAACTCCCATACTTACAGTCAACATGAAATTATTCCAATCGGTCGACTCAATGCCCATTAACTTTTTCACTTATAATGGTTTTAAACAAAAAGCACGTATACTATGGGTGCTAAGAAAATATGAGAGAAAAAAATAATTCAGCTTCCACCGAGGATCGAACCCATGACCTCACGTTTCCTAGTCCATCGTTATAACCCTTAGACCACGCTGACAGCTACAATTGGGAATGTGATTTTAATAAATTATACCTAATTCACTAGCATTATCATGGCAGAAAAGAAAGAAATAACACCGACAAAAATATGCTGAGAAAAATATATGAATGAAAATAAATAAAATAAATGAATATATATAAATAAAAACTTGTCGCACAGTAAACCATATTTATTAAAAAGATTGGCTTTTATAGAAACACAGGACTGCAGAAACGCATGGTCAAAATTCAAAGCCGTATAAGTTTGGGCTGCTTTCGCAGCCCAATAAGGATACATGTTATCAGATCAAGGTCAAGGTCACTATGTCCAAAACTTTGCCATTTTTAACAAACTTTAACATTGCTATAACTACTGAACTACAAATGCTAGGTAATTCATCTTTGGTATACAGATAGCTTGGGTGAAGGCCTTTCACTTGATACAAGGATACATGAAATCAGGTCAAGGTCACTATTTCAAAAACTTTGCTGTCGTTAACAAAACTTTAACATTGCTTATAACTTCTGAATTACTTAAGCTAGACCATTCGTATTTGGTATGCAGATAGCTTGGGTGAAGGCCTTTCACATGATACAAGGATACATGAAATCAGGTCAAGGTCAAGGTCACTATTTCCAAAACTTTGCCGTTTTAAACAAACTTTAACATTGCTTATAACTTCTGAATTACTTAAGCTAGACCATTCATATTTGGTATGCAGATAGCTTGGGTGAAGGCCTTTCACTTGATACAAGGATACATGAAATCAGGTCAAGGTCACTATTTCGAAAACTTTGCGGTTTTTAACAAACTTTAACATTGCTATAACTTCTGAACTACAAATGCTAGGCAATTCATATTTGGTATACATTTAGCTTGGGTAAAGGCCTTTCACTTGATACAAGGATACATGAAATCAGGTCATGGTCAAGGTCACTATTTCCAAAACTTTGCCATCATTAACAATACTTTGACATTACTTGTGACTTCTTTATTACTTAACCCTTTCCCTGTTCTGTGTTTATTACAAATTTCAATACCTACTGAATATTCATGGACAAAATAGATATAATGAAATATGGAAGGTGGAACATTTAAGCCATTTTAGAAAGTAAAGAAACAGATCTATCAAATGGTAAGCAGATAGCTTGGATGAAGGCCTTTCGCTTGATACAAGGGTACGTGAAATCAGGTCAAGGTCACTATTTCGAAAACTGCGGTTTTTAACAAACTTTAACGTTGCTATAACTTCTGAACTACAAATGCTAGGCAATTCATCTTTGGTGTTTCATTTAATACAAGGATACATGACATGGGTCAAGGTCAAGACAAAAAACAAATCCAGCTTTAATGCGGTTTCCGCATTTTTTTGCTTGTTCTTGGAGTTATGCCCCTTTGAACTTAAAAATTACTAGTTTATAGTGAAGGAAAACCGGGTTTGATGTCGTGTCGGCATTTCTTGTTTACTCTTTACTCTATGAATATTCATGATGCACCTAACCTTTGTTAATTTATTGTGCAACTCTTTCAGCCGCAAGCCCGACGAGAGTTTGTTCACCCATGGGAGTTCATTAGCTTTGCCCGTGATAGAAGATTAGCGGGAGACATGTACCATGCAAAGGTATGTAGATTACTATACTTATCATAAGTATTTGGACATCCGATCTCCCCTCCAAACTGGCAGATTAACCTTTTCCCTCATATAAACGTTTATTCACACATCTGCAAACAGAGTAGATCCAGATCAGATGGCTCCTATAGGAGCAGTCTGATCAGGGTCTGCTCTGTTTGCTAATGGAATTTGATAGATATGTTTCTATACTTTCTAAAATGGCTACAATGTTCCACCTTCCGTATTTCATGACAAATATTTTGTCCATGATTATTCAGTAGGTATTGAAATTTGTAATAAACATGGAATAGGAAAAGGGTTAACCCAAACTCCAATAGGAGCCGTCTGATGTGGGTCTACCCTGTTTGCAAAGGCTTGAAAATGCTTTTGTATGAAGGAAAGGGTTAAGTCAATTCTGCACTATTTTTGTAGCTACATGTATAATTCTCTCTAATAAACACCCTCACTCTAATAACATCCCCCGAGTGAAAAAAAAACACAAATAAATTAAAACGCTGTATAATAATCATTAAGTAATAAAATACAGGTTTTGCAAAATGCATGTGGTAGCTTAATGCAGACTGAAAGCAATGTAGAAAGCTCCCTTTTGTATTGTTTTTATTCTGCATTAAGCAACAACCTGTGTATAACATATAAGAAGCTCCTTTTGAAAAATGTAAAACCACAAGGAGCATTTATCAGAGATCACAAGGAGCATTCATTAGTGATAGTATGGTAAAAGAACTTTAGGCATTTTACAAACTGCTTCAAACAATTTCCCATATAGAATGTAATGTACAAATGTATGCTCTAAATTTGGTTATAGACTATGCCATGACTATTGATGTAAGAAATAATGATATCATGAATATGGATTAGATAAAGTTTTTTAATTATAGATTTTGTTTGGTCATAGCAGACTCTACATGTATATTATTTCATTCACAAACAGAGCAGACCCTGATAAGAGGAGCCATTTGATCTGGATCTACTCTGCTTGCAAAGACATTAAAATTATGGAGTAAATGGTTAATCTAAATTCTGCTGTGAGTGACCCACATGCATTTGCAATAATTTTGGATCTAGATGAGGCACTGTGTAATTTGGCGTCTCTTCAGGATCCAAGCTGTTTAATTCTTCTCGTGTTCACTGTTCAATACTCATAATTATGAGAAATTATGACATCAGGAAGCTTTTCAAGGAATTTATGGAATAAAGGGTTAAAATATATAAAAAATTAACCCTCATCTTGGCATCCTGCCAACTTGGGTCCTATTTAACCCTTTACATGATAGAGATGCCTTTTGATGCATTTGCAAACAGAGTAGAATCAGATCAGAAAAATCCTGTAGGAGCTGTCTGATCAGGTTGTGGTGTGTTTGCATGCATATTGCTTATGAAATACCCGGTAATATAGACCTGATTCTGCTGTTTCTGCCATTGCCACACATTCTGTATTTCTAATGCCATTATCAGAATTCAGCTAATAATATCCATATAGGTATTTTTCCTTACATGGCTGTTTATAATGTAAGGGGGTCATAGTTGCACAAGGTAGGTTTGAATATCTTATTTTCTTTTCATGTTCTTTTTTGTTTTGTTTCTTTTCAGGGTTTGGAGGCCATACCAGATGAAGATTAAGCCATCCAACATCTGTATCATGTAATGCATATTCTGCCAAGATGTTCTATACAAACTTTTCAAGCAATGTGTAATATCAATTTCAGGCTATTTTCAGTCTAAACTTTACCAAAATTAAAGTAACAGTTTTTGATAAATAGAAAAATGACTGAAGAATCAAATATAAAGGGCCATGTTTTGTAGTGTACATAATAAATGTTATTTGACAAAATGTTGTAGTATTTTCTCATTAAACCCTTTACTTCTTGAATATTCATATCAGAAATAATGACATGGTGAATATTACAGTAAAACCCCGCTAATGCAACCACCAAAAAAGGGCATAATTCTGGGTGTCAGAGGCAGGTGGTTGCTTAATGCAGTACGAAAGTTATGCAGAAAGCTTTCTGCATAACTTTCGTGCTGCATTAAGCAACCACCTGCTTTAAACGACACCAGTGGCTGTTTATTAAGTGGTCGCATTAGCGGGGTTTCACTGTAATTAGATTAATTTTATTATGGCACAAGGCCACAGGAAGTTTTGGCCATGACAGAAACTGTAGAGTTTCATAAGCAAACAGTAGACCCATATTAGAGGGATCCTATAGGATATTACAGAATGTACAATAGTTACATTAGTGTTTTCGTTAAGCTGTCGAAAGACCTTGAAGATGTGGAACAAAATATTGCAGCAGATGACATTTCTTCGAAGACGAAAAGTTTTAGTATGCAGGACTTAACACATTCCCTCCTAGTGACGCATTTTGGCGCCTCTGTAGAAGTCATATTTTGAAACCATTGTGATAAATAGAGCAAATCATCTATTTATCACAATGGTTTCAAAAACTACAAAATTCTAAAAGTTTTCTTATCCCTATAGCAAATGCTCCTTTTCGGTAGATTTATTCAAAGAGGTTTGGTCTAAATATAGTCTAGGAGGGAATGGTTTAACCTGAATCATGCTACACGCGATCTGTCTGGCTTTTGCAGATAGTTTGGATCCAAATTAGATGCCTAATAACAAGGTGTCTCATCAGGATCCAAACTGTTTTACGATCGATCTTTGGGTTCTCGGGGTTTTGTTTTGGCGAATCATAAGTGTATGAAACTTGTGGCATGTAGGATTTTTAGAGGTTATCCTCTTTCAGCAGTACAGGAAATAACCCATTCTCACATATAGATGCCTTTTGACGCATCTGCAAACAGAGTCAGTAGACCCATATCAGACAGCCCCTACAGGAGCTGTCTGATCAGGGTCTGCTCTGTTTGCTAATTGGTATTTAATGGATATTTTTCTACAGTTTCTTCTTTGACCAAAATATATCTCCTGTCCTCGTTTCATTATAAAGTTCTGTCAACTATTATTCATGAAATCACGAATAATGTTCAAGTGGGAATGGGATCAATCAAAGACCTATGAGAACACATATCATAGGTCTGGATCAATTAGTTATTGTGGTTATTGTGACATTACCTGGTGCACGTTTTGTAAGGCACCCTATACACCCTCCACATGATTGTCAATATTGAACATATTTTAATAATATTGAAGGTGTATAGGTCATATTGAGGGTCTATATCAGTAACCTTGACGAATTCAAAGTCAAACGGGATAGAGACCCTGATACAGGAGCCGTCTGATCAGGTTCTGCTCTGTTTGCCTATGAACTAATAAGATCTGATTCAGCCATGTCAAAATACTCCGTTCTTGATAATGCCATTATTAAAAATCAGCAACTCAATATTCAGGATTTCAATATTTGTTATTAAATGTTTATAAGAGCAACGGTAAACGCCAAAAGAGTCCTTAACTTTTGTGCTACACGAGGTGTTGGTGGCGTGTGAGAAGGTACTGCATCCCCTACCTTCCACCGATGTGACCATTTCATTTTCATTTTCCTTATAGACACATTTTCGTGAGTTTGCAAACAGAGTAGATCCAAATCGGCTCCTGTAGTAGTCCTCTGATCAATGTCTGCCTAGTGAATTATAAAGATCCCATACTACAGTTTCTAAAACCATCGTGCTCTTATGCAATTATTAAAATCATCTAATTATTATTCATTAATTATTGTATATGTCGCAGTAGAAATTGCGATTCAGGACAATCGTCGATTCTCCTAGGACAAATTGCTATCGCAATCTCTCCTAGGACAGACTCCGATCAAATTAAGTATTTTGGATCCAGAAAGATTTAGGCTCATTTGCTTGAATGTTTACTATATATCCTGTGTCTTGCTGCATTTGTCTTCCGTCAGTGAATATTCACAATGTTATAACTTATTTCACGATTGTCTAATATCAGGGAATGGGTTTGATATGTGAAATTATACATAATGAACTAATTAAATTAATTTGGATCCCTGATCATTTGTCTTTTGTGAAATTCTGAGTAAAAAGGTGGTTTGTAAGAATATTGATATTGTTTCCTTAATCTTAAAGCATATTATTCTTAACTAATAGAATTGCCAATTATCCTAGCATAGATTAGAATCGGAGTCTATCCTAGAAGAGATTGCGATCGCAATCTGTCATAAGAGAATCGGCGATTGTCCTGATTCGCAATTTCTACTGTAACATACATTAGTATAGTACAGTAAACCCCCTCTAATCGGACGTTAAATTTAGTATGAATATCGGTATTGGAGACAGGTGGCAGCTTAATGCAGGGTGAAAGTCATGCAGAAAGCTCCTAGAGGAGCTTTCTGCATGGCTTTCACCCTGCATAAAGCAGCCACCTTCCTAAAAGTATATTTCTTATCTACTAGAATTTCGGTTTAGAGTGGTTTTACTGGAATTGATAGGTACATGTATCTATAATGCGGCATCTTGTTTGAAACAAACGGAACAGGCTCTGATCAGGAAACGATGCATATTACTATTACTAACCAGTTGTCTCATTAATATTCATGTAAGAAATAGTATTGCTTTGAAGTACACAGTATAGACAATGTCCGGGGATAATATAGGCCTGATTCTACAGTTTCAGCCAATGCTAAACTTTCTGTGTACTCCTGATTTGAATACAGTAGAATCCCTCTAATGCGACCACTTAATGAATAAACATATCTGTTTTTATAAGCAGGTGGTTGCTTAATGCAGGTCAAAAGTAATGCAGAAAGCTCCTAGAGGAGCTTTCTGCATTACTTTTGTCCTTCATTAAGCTACCACCTGCATCTAGCACCAAGAAGAATACCTCTTTTAGGTGGTCGCATTAGCGGGGTTTTACTGTACTTCTACATGAATATTCATGAAGTTAGTATCGGGTCTTCATTATCTTAAATACATATCTGCGGTGTATGCAATTGCACGGGTGACATGAAACGTTTATAATAACATACAGTGTTCGGTGTAACCTCATAAAATTGCATGAAGTTATTCACAGCATCCAAAATGACAGTAAATGTAATATGGTTTCTAGTAGAAATTATTATTATTACCTGTAATGAATAAATTTACCCTAAATGTGTATTATAGAAGTCGCTGATATTAACCCTTTCTGTGTGGAAAACGAGTCGCTAATGGCCCATGCTTTTACAGTGTAGATCCAGATGAGAGGACACCTAGAGGAGTCTTCTTATCATGGTCTGCATTGTTTGTCATGTTACACTTTTCTTTAAAAACAAATTCCTGAATATTTACGTTAAGACTGACCTGTTGGAGTAGTCCATTTGATGAGTCAGCGCCGCAAGGGTTAACACTTTCCCTGTTCTATATTTATTTCAAATTTCAATACCTAATGAATATTCATGGACAAAATTTGAAGGTGGAACAATGTAGCTATTTTAGTAAGTAAAGAAACAGACCTTTCAAATTCCATTAACAAACAGAGCAGACCCTGATCAAACGGCTCTTATAAGAGCCGTCTGATCTGGGTCTACTCTGCCAATTTGCGAAAACTCGTTTATATGAAGGAAAGGGTTAAAAGGTAATTCAGAACAGAACAAGAGAAAAAACACTACAGCTATGCAATTCATCGTCACAAAACAATACACTCATGCATACAATGTTCGTGCTGAACATAACATGACGCTTAATTAAAATGCAAAAGCTCACGTAAATGCCTTAATTTCCCAGTTTATGTTACTTCCACCACCTTGTAATACAAATGTATACAAACAGCATATTAAATCTCTTGTGCCGCTGCGAAGAAAAAAATGTTGTCTTCTCAAATTTTGATCTGGTGCCAGTTGACTACTTCCGATTCGGCCAAATTGTTGAGAAATTATTGACCGAGTATCAACGACTTTGATCCTGAAGACACCCCGAGTTACTCGGTTTCTCATCTGGACCGAAGCTGTTTCTAAATGCGAGTCATGTTGTGATTAGCTGGTTATGGGATAAACGTGAATAGAAATGTCTACAACTTTCAGATTTAAATTTTCACTCCACACTGTTATTATTTCTACACTGAATGGCAAGCTTGAGTGACGACACGCAACGCCACTTTCGCAAGCTCAGACAAATCATAAATTGCAATTCTGGTATTGGCATTTCAGCAAAGTTCAAAATCAATTTTCACCCAGTCCACTGCTTATTAACCATTTACTTCATTAGCCCATTACCTCATAGGCTATTTTTAGATACAACCTATTTGAATAAATCTACCGAAAAGAGCCAATAACTAGAGAAAAGGAAACTTTTAGAATTTTGTAGTTTGAAACCATTGTGAGAAATAGAGCATTTGCTCCTATAGGAGCAAATGCTCTATTTATCACAATGGTTTCACGGAGTGACTTTTACAGAGTCGTCAAAAGTCGTCAATATGAGGGAATGGGTTAATGTTTTTGCAAAAAGATTCGAAGCTTATCAAAGGGCTCCAGTGGGAGCCGTCTGATCAGGCTCTGCTCTGTTTGCTGATATAACAGCATAAATATAATTTTACAACTGTTGCCACTGCAAAACAAAATATGTGCTCATGAATATGCTGTTTTTAAATTTCATCTAATTAATATGTCATTATTTCTTCTATGAATATTCATGGAGTAAAAGGTTGAATAATATCTAAATGCCCACTATCCAGTGTCTGTATATAAATGTTATAGGGTAATTGCACATCAGATCCTCTCTATAGCAACCCACTAATACAGTGGTGTCATAATGTTCACAGATATTACCTCAATCGAAACCTTTCGTCTAATTCCGACAAGGGTGGTCAGATCTCGGGAGGTCAAACAACAGATCCTCTCTATAGCGACCACCTTAAGCAACGGTATCGTAAAATATACACTAATGTTGCCTCAATCGGAAATCTTCGTCTAATTCCGTCAGACCTTGGACTTCGATTTGATGCAACGCCATTCTGCAATGCTAATTGCTAAGTACAATTTTCCAATTGCTAAATGCTTATTGCTTAAATGCTTATTGCTTAATGCCAATTGCAAAATGCCAGTTGCTTAATGTCAAATGCTAAATGCCTTTGTCTTTTAAAGGAATTATAAATAAGGAATTAAATAAATAGTATGGTCCAAATAGGTTTATATTTGCGATTCTGAAACAAATACCAATGAAAATGGCACTGTTCAATGATAGTAGTGATTTTAGCAATAAGCATTTCGCATTTGTCATTTACATCCATCATTTGGAAAGTTCCGGTTCTTTCCCTAGCAATTTACAGTCATTTTTAACCCTTTCCCTCATATAAACGTGTTTTCCCGCATCTGCAAACAGAGAAGACCCAGATCAGACGGCTCCTAGAGGAGCCGTCTGATCAGGGTCTACTCTGTTTGCTATTGGAAGTTGATAGATATGTTTCTATACTTACTAAAATGGCTACAATGTTCCACCTTCTATATCTCATTATAACTATTTTGTCCATGAATATTCAGTAGGTATTGAAATTTGTAATAAACATAGAACAGGGAAAGAGTTAAAAAGGGCTCTGTTCAATGCTAGTAGTGCAAACATGCATTTAGTAATAAGCATTTGTCATTTACACCCATCATTTGGAACATTCCGGTTCTTTCCCTAGCAATTTACACAATTGGCAAAAAGCATTTTGCATTTAGCATTTCGCATTTAATATTAAACAATTAGCATGGCAGACTTAATGGCGTTGCATAACAATGAGCTATTAGTATTACTATAACTGTAAGGAGTAACTGCGGTATGGTATACCTGGAAAATGATATGCAGAAATGTTATTCATTTAATCGAATAAATTAATGCGGGTCTGGACATGGCAACTGCCATTTGCCAAAATGAAAACTTTACGGATGTGTTCTCACGTATTCTACTATTTCCCCATCGATCTGTCTAATCCTTTGACCCCGAAAAAGCAATGCGGTGGCAGTACTTACCTACTAAACTTGCCGTGCACCGGCAAGCACTCTTCAGAGAAAAGAAGATAGAATTAATGACAAAATGACAATTATCATCTGGCAATTTCATCTGGCAATTAACTATTGGCAAAAAAGCAGTTATCATTTGGCAACTGGCAAATTAGAATTTGGCAACTGGTAAATTAACAACTGACAAAAAAAGCAATTAGCATGAAGCCCGCCGATCTTTCTAATCATTAGATCCTGAAAATGCAATGCGGTGGCGGTACATGTACTTGGCCTACTAAACGTATCGACAAATTTGCCGGGTACCGCACGCACTTTTCAGAGAAAATAGACTAGAATTAATGCCAAAATGACAATTAGCAGCTGGCATTTAGTAATCAGCATTTGGCAAATTAGCAATGGGATTTAGCAACTGGCAGAAAAGCAATTAGCAACTGGAATTGAGCAAATGTCAAAAAAGGCATTTGGCAAATTAGCAATTGGCATGTCTCGGTCCGCATCCCGTAAATAAATAGATAATTTTAAAGAAGTTCTATACTTAGGTAAATGTGGCGTCGATTAAAAGTTGAGCCGCATATGCAGTGGATACAAAGTGAAAATTCATCGCCGGTGTTACATAATTTTTTTTTACCTTGTTGAACGGTTAGTTAAAACTCTGTTGAACATCCTAGCAAGTGGTGCATAGATCCGGCGAAGGATCTAGACCCCCTTTACCCCCTCCCATCTGAACACACCCCTCTCAACATCAGTTTATTTTCAACATTAAAGATGGACCCAAACAGTCTGTCACTTGCCTGCTAATCGCGACAATGATAATATTTATGCAAACATCTTTGGTTAGCTCTCCATCTTATCTTGATCGAATCTGATTGACGTTAGGTCAATATTTCCTTAAACCATTTGCGATTTCGGATTACAATTACGCCGCAAAACGGGGAGAAGATTATAGAAATGCACTTCGTTTGTCCGTCATTCCGTATGTCTGTTCGTCCGTAACACTTTCGTGTTCTCCCTATATCGTCTTACCCTTTGAAATATTTTCATTAAACTTGGATCAACGTGTTACCCCAGTAAAGCAATGTACAGCACGCATGCGTTAACCTTGCGGGGTCAAGGTCAGTGTCACACGTTAAAGTCAACAGTTTGAACATTCGATTTTGTGACCGCTCATTATTTCCTAAACCCTTCGAAGGATTTTCATTAAACTTTGGTCAAATGTTTACCTCAGTAATGCGATGTGCAGAACATGAGTTGGTTATGCCGTGCCGAATCGAGGTCAATGTCACAACTGAAGTCAACAGTGTTCTGCGGCGGGGGATATAGCTGCCCTAACTGTAATATTTAAAAAAAATATTTAAAGACACCCGTGTTTGAAATGAAACACAGCACATGCATGTGCGGATTCAATCCCCACATGTTTCATTGTCAAAAGAACTCTCCGCGATGATTGATTATACATGTATATAATTAGTACAACTAAATATATTTATTTCTAAGTTGAGCCAAATATTTTGTAAGTTTATTTCATCTTTTCAGGGGAGGGTGGGTGAAGAATGGGGTATTACATATTTTTGCCATATAGCAAATTCTTCTTTCTCATCTAGGTAACAGGAATTATGCGTGTATTGATCGCATAGCCCCGTCCCCACATCCATCCCCACTCTCTAAACCACTAACAACCATGACAAAACATCAAATGGTCTTATGATTACAGGCAAAAATCAACACTGAGCGAAAAACACTTTTCAGGTTAAGGAAGCTATTCGATTTATGAAACATTCTCTATATTGCTATATCAAATAAGAAGGACACGTGCTAAAAAAATCCGTTTTTTTTAAAAAACAAAAACAAACTATGTTAAACGTCTAATTTTTACCATATCGAAATAATAAATCTATATGAAATGAACCATTGTTTTATGGTTATAGTAAACCATATGATGCAAGGAAGGTTCAAAGTCAGAAGGCATGGGAGTGTCCGAGACAGTTAAGATAATAACTGTAAATCCAATCCTGTTTACATGTATTGTAGACAAGTGGTAGCTGAACGTATGTCAAAAGTAAGCCAGGGAGCTCAAACTGGTGCGTTCTGCAGTACTGTCAACATGCATTCAGATATCACCTGCCTGAAAGGTTTTGCTTTCTATGGTCGCTTAACCCATTCCCTCATATTGACGATTTTCGACGTCTCTGTAAAATTCACTTTGTGAAACCATTGTGATCCTATAGGAGCAAATGCTCTATTTATCACAATGGTTTCAAACTACAAAATTCTAATGTTTTCCTTTTCTCAAGTTAATTCTCCTTTTCGGTAGATTTATTCAAGGAGGCTGTATCTAAAAACAGCCTATGAGGTAATGGGTTAACACACGCTTCGTTGTATTATGCAAACAGAATTGAATCTGGTCAGGTAGCTTTGCAAGAACTGCCTGATCATGATCTAGACTGCTTGCTAATAGAGTACTATTGTAGTTAACTTCAAATGTTTGCTATGGCAAAAGAAATTATTCTATTCCATGCATGTTAAACATGTCAGTTTTTCTCTGGAGTGTAAAATGCAGATTTTATTGTAGCTGTGCAGTGCAGTGGTAGATTCTAACTGTTGTTAATTATATTTGTTTCCAAATGACACCCATTTTCAGTGATTGAAAATGTCTGAATCTGTGTGTAAACGATTTAACCAATTATGAAAAATTACTTTAGCTTAAGGGGCGTGTCTGGTCATAATTCTTGAATACGCACCACTGCTAGGGAATGCTAGGTGGCTTAAGGGCATGTCAATCCCCGCATCCTCCCATGGGAATAATTGTTTCTAGAATAAATGAGGTGCAATCATGAAAGTATTTGGACAATATTACTGGCTAGACACTAAACTTTTGAACGCATACTATTTAACATATGTACATAACTGTGACATGTCCAAAACTTGTGTTAGTAAATAAAGAAACCTTGGGTAATAAAACATGACAGAAAATAGTGCAGTGTACTTAGCTCAAATAGACGTACAATGCCGTATATACACATTATTAAAACAAAAAATATTAACCCTTCCCTGTTTTATCTTTATTCCAAATTTCAATACCTACTGAACACAAGTAGATATAATGAAATATGACAGGTGTAACATTGTAGCCCTTTTATAAAATAAACAGATCTATCAAATCCCGTTAGCAACATCAACAGACCCTGATCAGACGGCGCTGGGTCTGTTTACAAATGTGTGAAAAGCGTTTATATGAAGGAAATGGCAAGTAGTACGTGGACATAGGGCGGGGGAGATACTGTCTCCGCAATAAGGCATCGGTTATGCCTAGTTTACACATGCCCTGCGATGAGTTTACAGCGCCCGTAGACTCGTCGTAAGGTCAACACCGCACGGTCTCCGTACGGGGGCATACGGACGCCGTACGGTTTTCTTACGGATTCCCGGGCGCCGTAGCCTCTACGATTTGTCATAAATAAAAGTTATACATATTTTCAAAAAGCGCAAGCCCGCAGCCCGTAAAAAACGTGGTTACAGGCATCGTACGGCTTCCGCACGAGCATCGTACGGAGGCCGTGCGAGGATCGTGCAGAAAACGACAGATTTTCGGTGGACATTTAGCAAAAACATTCGTACGGTGACCGTACGGTCATCGCAAGATCATCACAAGGCTGCCGCTCGGTGTCCGTGCGATACCCGTGAACTCGTATGCACATCGCACGGTCATCTTGCGGCAACCTCACGGCGACCGCACGATGGCCGTGCGGCGGTTTTGAGATTTCTGATGGGTGCATATTTATTTGACATTTCCTGCATATCTATCGAATATGGAACAACCCCATAGGTCTTCGCATGGAACCCGCACAGGCTCCGTACGGGCACCGTACGATTGCCTTATCCAAGCGGAGACAACGCGATGACTGCCTGGAGATCGCACGATATCCGTACGGTCGCTGCTCAGTCATCGTACGGATAATCCCCGATCAGTATACACAAATAATCGTACGATGATCGTAGACAATGTAGACAAAATGATCGCAGCCCGTAGACTTCTACAAAGCCAAACAAAATCGTAGGAAAATCGCAGAGAAAGAAATCGTACGGCCTCCGTGGCAAAGGTAAACTAGGCATACTGACCCGTCGCTAGGTCCCTATTGAACCGTTTGGACAATACGACTCCATTTTTTAAAACTGATATTGGACCATTTAACGTGTAAAAATGTTACTATTTATAGTAATAAATGTAATAAAAGTGGATACTAAATATGAAACTGTTTTATTGGGAAAAAATAAACATGACATCGTAAACATGTACTCAAAGACCATTCAGAGACCAGAGCAATTGTGGAGAAGTCATTTGGGGTACGACAGAACTAACAGAATGCAAATATCCAGCTTCCCCACTCCGTAAACGGGTTTAAGAGGATGCCTTCATAGAGTATTAAGTCTTTCCTGCCGTCACAAAAGCAAAGAGGAAATCACCATGTTCAAAGCTATTGTGAGGCCTCATCTGGAGTACTGTACTGAGCCCCTACCAACAAAGACCTGAGTCATCAAATTGAGATGGTACAGCACCGGGCAGTCCGTTTTGTCACCAATAGGTATAGAAATACAAGTAGCGTAACGTACATGCTACACCACCTACAGTGGGAATCCCTAGAATCCCGACGAGAAAAGGCTCAAATCATCATACTGTACAAGATAGTCAATCACCTAGTGGACATCCCATCATCACAGTATCTGTCAAAAGTGTCTTCCACGACAAGGTCAGCACACAATCTCCGATTCCACCAATACTCAACATTTACCGACTACTTCAGACATAGCTTCTTCCCAAGAGCCATGCCCATGTGGAACGCACTCCCCGCAAGAATAGTTGAGGCTCCCTCTTTGGCATCCATGAAGAGGGAGATGTAATTCCAGCCCTTCTAAGGGGGAATTTCCACCCCAACCTCGGTATTTGGAGGGTGCTGTGTCGGCGGGACCTTGTGTCCTGGTAGTGCCACGCAAGTGGGATTGGTCTCTCTTATGGTGTGTTGTAGTTGGATGATCTTTAGTTTTCTACCTTTTCACTTTTGCAATCCGTTTTCTTGACCGCACTTTTTCTACCTTTACTATTTTCGCTTTATTTTCTTCTTCTTTCTTAGCGCACCGCCATAGTATAGTCAATATTGGCTGTTTGACGTACAGTATAGATGTAGATTGTAGCCCTTTTTAATGAATTGTTTTATACGTTTGACAAAAAAGTATCATAATATGTGTTTCCAACAATTTTTCGAAGTTAACGACATCACCGTAAAACTCCGGATGCGAAAAACTTTAAAACAAGTACGTAAATTACAATTGTATTTGCTGATGAGCAGAACATTACAGTGGCAAAATTAGAAAATGTCTGACGAAGTTTGTCATATCTGTAGCCCTGTTTTAGTAGTTTTTTCAGTGATAATAAGATTGCTATTGTTAAAATCATCAACAGAAGAACAAGCGCTAGCAAA